>VUYV01000068.1:3331898-3614873 GCA_008711295.1 Anarhynchus alexandrinus
AAAAAAAAGGGGATCAAGGCTCCGACGTGACCCGCCCGCCGCCGCTGCTGCCGTTTGACACCCACCAGCCCCGACGTGCGCAGGGCGAGCGCAGCCGCGCAGAGCCGCGCAGAGCCGCTCCCGCATCTCACCGCACCGGGAATTATAGCCGCCGCTGCCGCCGCGTCCGCAGGGATTGCCAGATCGCCGATTTTTAATCTTCCTTGGGAAGCCTTTTCTCTGCCTCTGTTGGGAATTAAGTTGCTTTTATTTTTTTATTTTTTTATTTTTTTCTTCCTGGAGAAAAGGAGGAGCACCGTGGATTGGGAAAGAAAGAGTTTAGCAGATTAATCTTAAGCTTTTTTCTTTTTCTTTTTCTTTTTTTTTTCCCCTTTTTCTTTTGCCATCCGAAAGAGCTGTCAGTCGCCGACAGGCTACACCTAAAGATATCGACAGAGGGACAAAAAAGTCAGAGAAACTCCTGAAAGAAGGAGACCGTGACACTAACTCTTCCAGCTCTGCTGGAGCCGGCGGCTTTGGCCGCTGTATTTTTCCCTTCTCCCGAGAGACACTTTCCCCTTTCCCCTCTGACGAGAAGACAAGGGGGAGGAAAGCGAGGGCACCAGAGCTGCCCCTCCAAAATGGGAGGTCGGTTCCTGCTGACGCTCGCCCTCCTCTCGGTGCTGCTGAGCCGCTGCCAGGTAAGTGCCCGCGGGCTGGGGGGCAGCAACACCTGCGGTGGTCCCTGCACCGAGAGGGTCCCGCGGGGGTGGCGGGGACCGGGGCTGCCTATTGCAGCCGGGAGAAGCGAGGAGGGGGGCCGGGGAGGGGGGGTGTCGGTCCCGGTGATGCCCGGCGGGGCTGGGGTCGGGTCGGGGGAGCGGGCTGCTCGGCGGGCTGACGGCCGCTGTCCCCGCCCCGCAGGTCGGCTGCTCCGGGGTCTTCGAGCTGAAGCTGCAGGAGTTTGTCAATAAGAAGGGGCTGCTCAGCAACCGCAACTGCTGCCGCGGGGGCGGCCCCGGCGGCGGCGGGCTGCAGCAGTGCGACTGCAAGACCTTCTTCCGCGTCTGCCTCAAGCACTACCAGGCCAGCGTCTCCCCCGAACCCCCCTGCACCTACGGCAGCGCCATCACCCCCGTCCTCGGCGCCAACTCCTTCAGCGTCCCCGACGGCGCGGGCGGCGCCGACCCCGCCTTCACCAACCCCATCCGCTTCCCCTTCGGCTTCACCTGGCCCGTAAGTTGGGGGGGGGCGGCGCGGGTGGGGGCGGCCCCCATCCCATCCCATCCCATCCCATCCCATCCCATCCCGTCCCGTCCCGTCCCGTCCCATCCCATCCCATCGCACACCCCCTCCCCCGGCCGCCCCAGCAGGGAGAACACCCATCCGAGGGGCCGCCGATCCCCCGAGGGTGTCTTGGGGTGGGGGTGTGAGTAACCCCCGGGGGGCTGGGGGAGCTGCCTCCCGGCCCTGCCCTCTCTCACGCTCTCCCGGCGGGTTGTCTCTGCTCTTTCTTTCCCCAGGGCACCTTCTCGCTCATCATTGAGGCTCTGCATACGGACTCGCCTGACGACCTCACCACAGGTAACTGTCCCGAAACAGACACTTCCCCGGAATAATCCCAGCCCTGCGGCCCTACTCAGCCCCTCTCTCTACAAGTTCCCCCCATCCCATCCCTGCTTCTCTTTGGGAGACCATGGGAAGAGAGGCCAACCTGTTGACACGCAGCGCTATGATCCTGCCTCTGTGGCTCCCCTCCCACCAGAGGCCCCTCGTTGAGCATCTTCCTACACCCCTGCCGGTTTAGGGCTCCCTAATCATGCCCCTCCTCTCCACTTTCACACAGAAAACCCAGAGCGCCTCATCAGCCGCCTGGCAACCCAGAGGCACTTGGCGGTGGGTGAAGAGTGGTCCCAGGACCTGCACAGCAGCGGCCGCACTGACCTCAAGTACTCCTACCGCTTCGTGTGCGATGAGCACTACTACGGTGAAGGCTGCTCCGTCTTCTGCCGCCCCCGGGACGATGCCTTTGGTCACTTCACTTGCGGAGAGCGTGGCGAGAAAGTCTGCAACCCAGGCTGGAAAGGCCAGTACTGCACAGAGCGTGAGTGTCCACCTTCTTGTCTCCCCAGGGCACCGGTTGCAGCAGTGTCCCCTGAGCTCTTGGAGGGGGGGGGGGGGCCTTTCTCTGACATCAGGCTCCACGGGAGAGGGAGAACCAAGCTACAGTGGGTGGAGGTCTCATGCTGTGTACAGGCTTTACTGGTGTGGGGAACAGGAGGTCTTTAGCATTACCATAGAAAATTAATGCAGACAGCCCCTTCTCAAGCTCATAAAATGTCAGTGCCAACATTACCCTCTTGCTCATTTGCTGTAGGCATCAAATCTGATAGCAAAATGTTCAGTAGTTGCTTGAGGATTTATTAAAATGTATCAGGACTACTTTTTAACACCTAGCCACCCCTTCAACCATGGTACATCATCTACACGGTACATGACTTCAGGAGAGGGAGCTAGGCTTTGGCAACATCCATGCAGCAGGCCTACTGGTAGGCTTGTTATGGTCTGATGCCTTGCCACCTTGTATTGAGAAAAGTATTGGGAGGTCCAAGACATTCTCTGTGGCCTCTAGACCGTACGTTTCTCATTTGGGGTACTCATAAACTGCCACTAACAGAAATTGTTCCACAAGAACATTCAACTTCTTCCCCATCTCTCTTTTGTGCCATTGCTGTGATCATTACTACTAACAAAGCAGTGAGGGATAATGAGTTTTAAAGTACGCCTGAGCTTGAAGTTGTTGAGGAATGGGGTGTGTAGATACAGCAGGAAAAGCTGGGACTGTAAGCAGATCATAGAGAGGATAGTCAGGGATGTCAGATACCTCCAGCTTTGTACGAGATTACCGCCCTTTGTAGAGACATAGCGGTGTACACCCAAACATGCACAGAGAGCTCCTGCTGCAGCATGTGATGGCATTCTCTGTTTGTGTGTATACACGGATCTGAAGTACGCTGGCAGATGACGTACTGGGTGAGTGCTCCTCTCCAGTCATCAAAGGGCCAGGCAGGCAGGGAGAGAACAGTAACAGGCTGTAAAGCAGCCTCTTGGTTTTCTTCTTGTCGTGTTTTTGTTTTTCTTAAAGCCCACCTACACTGTGGTCTCAGCTGAGCTGCCATCAAATGACCCCAGACTGATTATTCACACTGTTAGTGACTGCTAGGATGCTTTTAGCAGTTCATGGTACAATGTTGCACAATAAACAGCAGGCAGAGGGGCTCGCATTTCCTTTGATAGTGTTTTAAATAGGAACTACAACCTTTCCCATGATCAAAAGTGCCTAGCCCAGTTGTGTCAAGGGGTGGCGAAAAAGGAAGCATTTTGATAATGCGCTCTTTCGGGGCTGTCAGCACTTTTGGATGCCTGTACATCGCTGCTCTTCCCATAGCAAAGTAGAAGGCTGTCCGTCTGTCTTGACTCATTATGTGTGCTCTTCGCTCTGCTTTCCCTCTCAGAAAAAAAACAGCTTATAGCAGCGATGCAAACCTACTAGGCAGGGGAGATGTGTTTATGTGTGCATGCAAAAAGAATGTTTTGCCGTTAGCGAGCGGAGCTGCCAGTCGCAGATTGCTTCCCGTCGCCTTGCCCCCAGCTCCATTCTTTCCAACTTGGAGGCGATCTGATTATCAGCGCCGATTCTTTCTTTCTTTTTCTTCCCCCCCCTTCCCCTCGCATGCCATTGTCTCCGGCTGGCTTTGTTGAATTAAAACTTTGCAGTGCCTGCTTAATGAGTTCCATAACCAGGCGAAGTAATGAGCAGAAGTCCCTTTTTTCCCTTCCCTCATCCTCCCTCCCGCTGGCCCGCTTACCTCTTTTACCAAGGCTGCACCCACCCGCCCGCCCCTTTTCGGAGCGGGATGGAGGGAGGGGGGCGAAGGGGGAAAGGAGGGAGGAAGAACTTTAGACTTATTTATTTGAATAAGAAAAAAAAAAAAGTTTTTTTTGCAGCGAAATCACGCGCGTGCCATAGATTAGCTGTGGGCAGGGATAGGCTGCCCGGCCGCCGGCCGCCGGCCCCATTGGCTCCGGGGCCGGGGTATTGTTGCAGTGGGGCAGCTGCTGGGAGAGAATAGACAATAGAGCAGCTGTCTTGCACTGGCACCCTGCACACCAGCTGTCCACTCTTATCTGCACACACACTTTCGGGGGATATTAAGAGGTGGAGCTGTGTGCATAGAATTGGAAAAAAGGACTTCTGACCCTCACTGGGAAGGGAAGGGGGGTGAGGGGCTGTGGGGAAGGGAGCAATTGTGAGCCCTCTTTTGTCTGTGTGCAACTGTATTAAGAAGAATGCTCATCCCTGGCGATAAGTAAAGTGCCCAGTTACGGGGCAAGATCAATACTCCTGCAGACTCCAGAGATTAACTCAGCTGCGCTTAACTGCCCCGACCTAGTAAAAGGGGCTCTCTCCCCACCCACAAGGTGCTCTCGGCATCGGACTTGTAAAAGGGAAGCGTTCAGCCCCGGTGCTGATGTCTCTCCTTGCTTGGTTTGTTTGCAGCGATTTGTTTGCCTGGATGCGATGAGCAACACGGCTTTTGCGACAAACCTGGGGAATGCAAGTAAGTTTTCCACTCCCCTCCTGCTCCCTTCTTTGTCTTTAACGTTGACGCTCTGGTGTTAAGTAAGCCATTGCTCAGTGGAAGGGTTGGTTTAAATGCCTTTCTTCATGTTAGATGGTAATTTGAGAAATCCAGGTGATGCCAGATCAAAGTTTTAATCTACAAGTCAAACATCAATGCCATTAATATTAACCTAATGAGTTTACAGCGCTGTGTGTAAGGTTTAGCTGTTTGTTACTGGAGTAAACAAATTAACTACCTGGAACTGTGGCTCTATCTAAGGAAGTGGAAGAAATAGCTGGGACTGATGAAAGCTGATGCTACGGTTGGACTTGGTGACTTTCTCACATGAAGGATCACTGAGGGCTTTTAGGAAACTTGATCCCTGGCATCAGTGTGTTTGCAGAGTTTGTGATAGGGTTTCCAACTGTGAGAAGTCTAAATCTGATGAGACTTTGTTGTTGTTGTTTTTTTTTTTTCAGATGCAGAGTGGGTTGGCAGGGGCGATATTGTGATGAGTGCATCCGATACCCAGGCTGCCTTCATGGTACCTGTCAGCAGCCGTGGCAGTGCAACTGCCAAGAAGGCTGGGGTGGCCTTTTCTGCAACCAGGGTGAGTTCTCAGTCCTTGCCTGAGCATCTGTTTTAAAATGCAGAAAGCGAGCGGCTATTTCCAGCTCACCCTCCCTGTTCTAGCCTTGCAAAGTAGCAAGTATCTTGACTGCCCTCTTTTAAAAAAAAATAATAAATCTTTTACAGACCTGAACTACTGCACCCACCACAAGCCTTGTAAGAATGGAGCCACATGCACCAACACTGGTCAGGGAAGCTACACTTGTTCTTGCCGACCCGGGTACACAGGCTCCAACTGTGAGATTGAAATCAATGAATGTGACGCCAACCCTTGCAAGAACGGTGGAAGCTGCACTGTAAGTTTGAGTGGCTTGTGCCATCTGAAACCCCAAGGGAGGAGTTAATGTCAGTTTTACTGATTTTTTTCGACATCCTTTTTTGGATTTTAAAGCAGCTTCAGATAAGTATTTTGACCACTTCTTATTTCTTCCCCCCAGGATCTTGAGAACAGCTATTCCTGTACCTGCCCCCCAGGCTTCTATGGCAAAAACTGTGAGCTGAGCGCAATGACTTGTGCTGACGGACCGTGCTTCAATGGTGGGCGATGCACCGACAACCCTGATGGGGGATACAGCTGCCGCTGCCCACTGGGTTATTCTGGGTTCAACTGTGAAAAGAAGATCGATTACTGCAGTTCCAGCCCGTGTGCTAATGGTAAGGCCAAACATGCTACAGTGACCTTCTAAAAGGAGACCATCCAGTTACTTTGGCTTATGGTCTGGCGTTCTTAACAAGGCCCACTGATCAGTCATGGTCCATGTCATGTCAATAGTTGACTCGGTGGAGGAACTGTACTTAAAAAGCAATGGTATGGTTTGGGCCACTGCTGCAGATCACATTTTCTCAAGGGGTGACTGTGGCCAGGTAATTTGGCCTGAAGCTTCATAAAAATATGGAGGATTGTACTTGCAAGCGTTTTGTGAAGACTCTTTGAGGTCTGCGGATGCAAAATGCCATACAAGTGCTAAACGTTATTATTTGTAATCTGGTAACAGTAATCTTTCTGTTTAATCAAAACTAGTGAAGACTTCCTTTACTGCAGTCCTCCTCATTCATCGCCACTCAAACTCTGTAATGTGAGATTGCGGTGTTAACTTGATCTGGACTAGCTTTGTTGTCCAAGCTGAGTGAAATGTTAAAAAGGGAATAGAATGGAGTATGAAAAATAGATCTGATTGATTAACAAACATCTTCCTTAAAAAACCCCTGTACTTTTTATGGAGGATCAGACTTGGCAAAGGTTGAGCTAACCTCTCAAAAAGAAAGGTTTTCTCAGCTGCCGGTTGTGATGGTCGCCCTGACAGCAGCAGGTGGGAGGTTGTCGGGTCTGTCTGCCCACCACTCAACGCTCGTCCCCCTTGGTGTCTTGCAGGAGCCCAGTGCGTCGATCTGGGGAACTCTTACATATGCCAGTGCCAGGCTGGCTTCACTGGGAGACACTGCGATGACAACGTGGACGACTGCGCCTCCTTTCCCTGCGTCAATGGAGGGACCTGCCAGGATGGCGTCAATGACTATTCCTGCACCTGCCCCCCGGGATACAACGGGAAGAACTGCAGCACCCCGGTGAGCAGATGTGAACACAACCCCTGCCACAACGGGGCCACCTGCCATGAAAGAAACAACCGCTACGTCTGTGAGTGCGCCCGGGGGTACGGTGGGCTCAACTGCCAGTTTTTGCTCCCCGAGCCGCCTCAGGGACCGGTCATCGTTGACTTCACCGAGAAGTACACAGAAGGCCAGAACGCCCAGTTCCCCTGGATCGCTGTGTGCGCTGGGATTATTCTGGTCCTCATGCTGCTGCTGGGGTGTGCTGCTGTGGTTGTCTGCGTCAGGCTCAGGGTGCAGAAGAGGCACCACCAGCCTGATGCCTGCAGGAGCGAGACTGAGACCATGAACAACCTGGCGAACTGCCAGCGTGAGAAGGACATTTCCATAAGTGTCATTGGTGCCACTCAGATTAAAAACACGAACAAAAAAGTAGACTTTCACAGCGATAACTCCGATAAAAATGGCTACAAAGTCAGATACCCGTCAGTGGATTACAATTTGGTGCATGAACTCAAGAATGAGGACTCTGTTAAAGAGGAGCACAGCAAATGTGAAGCCAAGTGTGAAACGTATGATTCAGAGGCAGAGGAGAAAAGTGCAGTACAATTAAAGAGGTACCTCTCACATCCGAGCACGAGGGGGTGGCTTGACTCTGAAGGGGGTGTGTGTGTCTCATAGGTAGCATTAAGCAACAGCCATCTGACCTGTGTTGTCTCTTTTTGTCTTCAGTAGTGATACTTCTGAAAGAAAACGACCAGATTCAGTATATTCCACTTCAAAGGACACAAAGTACCAGTCGGTGTATGTCATATCAGAAGAGAAAGACGAGTGCATCATAGCAACTGAGGTTAGTATACTGCCTGGCAGTTAGAACAGCAGAGAAAAGTCTTAATGCGCAACCCTCATCTAGCACACGTCAGGGCAGCTAAACTCTTTTCCATGGTGCCACCGCGATTTGTACCTGCTGAAATCCAGCCAGCTTGCATTTGTCATACCATGGACTTTGTAAAGATAAGCTCAGTGACTTGCTGCACCGCATGTTATAGGTACGACGACTTTCGCAGACAAGGGTACAATGATAGTGTGGTTGTGGTCTGCTGACTTATGCCTTAGTGTGCGTCATGCAGAGTCTGTTCTCGCCCAGCGTAAAGAGAGAGTCCTGACCCTCTGCAGCCTTACAGCCCTCTTCTTACTTTCCATTAACCTCTCCTGATCTCCGCTCGTGTTTTCTCTCACCAGGTGTAAACCAGAGGCGATATGGCAAGGTGGTTGTTCAGAAGAATTTCAGAGGAGACGTGCCCCGATGAATGCTGCTGAAAGAGGAATGGGAGATAGATTCCTTCACTGACTGCTGCTGAGAAACTAAATTCAGGCTTGAGCTGGTTCTCTACTGAAGTTAGCAAAGTGACTGCAAAATAAAGAAACAAGATGGACACCAGGCAAGGGTCTGTGTTCAAGGATTACTGTTGCACTGCCTTTTACGAATTTTATCATTGCACTATGGTCAGTTGCTTTTCTATATATATTTAAATGAATGGACTTAATTACTACATAAGAAGCATGCACTGCCTGAAGTGTATATTTTGGATTCTTATGAGCCAGTTTTTTCTTGAATTAGAGACACAAACACTGCCTTTATTGTCTTTTTTGATACTAAAATGTGTTTTTACTAGGTGAGAAAAAGTGTGTTATTTTTTTGAATCTGTAAAAATATTTTCATGATAATTGTAAAGCTTGAGTATTTTGTGATGTTCATTTTTTTTATAATTTAAATTTTTTGGTAAATATGTACAAAGGCACTTCGGGTCTATGTGGCTATATTTTTTGTATATAAATGTATTTATGGAATATTGTGCAAATGTTATTTGAGTTTTTTTTACCATTTTGTTAATGAAGAAATTCATTTTTAAAATATTTTTCCAAAATAAATATTATTAATGATAATCAGAGTGCTATGTTTATTCCCTAACCAATGATAAATTGACTGAACCTTGCAACCAGGCATCTGACAGCTTCTGGGGACTCATGGGTGAATGGGGTAGGACCGGGTCCTATCACAAACAGTGGGGAAAAACTTGTTCTGTGGAGACCTACCTCCCCCTTTCCCCTCCTAACCTTCTGAACTGCTGACCCCATCGTTTTGCTCACTCTTACCCCAAAGGCAAGTGTCGGTCAAAACCCTGAGTAATGTTTGCTCAGTCATGTTGGGCTGTGTATATATAAACACATTCGGCATCACTTCCCGAGGAAGAGCAACGTGAATGCGCTCCGTCGCAATCCAGATGCAGGGCTCGTCGTAACTCAGCTCTTCATTTCTCTCAACCTCAAACACTTGCCTGGAGCTCAGGGGTGTTTGGGACACCCAGAGCACGCCAGTGATGCCCCCCTGGCTCAGGTCTTTGATGAGCAGCCATGGGATGTGAGGTCCCCCAGTCACACCTGCTGGGGGGGTGGCACTTTCCTCCCCGGGAAAGCGTGACACTGGATTGACTGGTGGCCACAACTCTCCTGGCTATGATACCTGTCTAAAGGATTAGTTGCATCTTTGGTTTCAACTCTGCCCCTGGTCCCTGCTGCCTTCATACCGAGGCAGGGTGTGATCCCATCCCCTGGCTTGGCCCTGAACACTCAGGCAATTTCCCCAATTTAGCTTGCCCTAACTAGCTCTCCTCCAGGTCGTGCTGCATGTTAAAACAGAAATGGGCAAAGTGTTCTTCTACTTCAGGAAGAAAAGGAAAATCTAGGAAATAATTTATTTTTTGATCCATTAAAGCTGAACCCACCCCAATCATTGTGGGCCACCTCCTGCGTCTTCTGGGACGTGATGAAAATACCCTGTTCCCATTCCCTTCAGGGGAGAGGGATGCTATCCTAAACGCAAAGAATGGGTTAGGAGATATAATCAAACAACTATTGCAGCTGGTGATGTATAACTGTAAAGTATATAGGTACTCCCCTTGTTTTAGTGTACATAAGTACATGAACCATAAGTGCATGGAAAAATCACGCTGACTGCAGGGGCTTGTCCATCTATAAGGCCGCCTCGCTAAGCCAAACTTTAGACAAGGTCTACTGACTCACTTCTCGTGAAGCGACTCGATAGGGTAATCCTTTTCATTCATCCCAAAGTGTCTTTTTAGGGAAAGTTTTCATGAGGAGAGTGATGTGAGGTATTAAAAACCAGCCCGTCAGTGGTGGTCTGAACAGCATTTTCAATCTGAGCAGTACCGTAACAACCTGCCAATAACCAGTCAATGCATCATATATTAAATGAGGCATGATGGTGTGTATGGCAGCAGGTGTTCAGAGCTATGTAATGCCACAGATTGGACAAACAAGTGAGCCTTGGTAGGATTTATTGCCATCTCTGTTGCTGATTTGCTCTTCAACCCTGGGCAAATCACTTTATTTCTCTCTCTGTTTCCTCGTCTTCCCAAGCTTTTTGGAGCAGGCTCGTCTCTTATGATGTACTGCACTTTGCACAGTCAGTGCCATGGTCTCAGCTGGGCCCTCTTAATGCTACTGCTGTAGAAACAGCAATCATGAACGGAGGGTCATTGATGGCTGAGTGCCTCCGTAACGTCAGGTCTTTAGTGCTACAGCAAGTACTACTTTAATATGGTGTCAAGTAAAGGTCTGAGAAAGCACACAGCTCCTTGCTCGTGTAAAGAAGCACAGCATCGGCATCTACCTAACTTCGCTTAAAAACAAAACGGCTTCAGAAAGCTCAGGCTGTCCAAGTGTGCTAATTACCAGAAGTGCTGAGTTTGGCGAGTGAAGGCCTAAGAGAACTACTGTGAGAACTACTACGAACTGTGGCCAAAGAGAAGGGCAAGGTCTTGTCCTTCTGAAGCACCTTCTGAAATGATGGCTATGCAGATGAGCCCAACGGCTTCTTCTGTTTCTGTCTTGAGCAGTGTTGGGGCTACCACCACATGCAAGACTTATTTGTTATACAGGATTAATAAGTCCCCCAAAGCCTGAGTGTGTGCGCATACAGGGGCTCTCGGTGACCAGAGCAGGTTGAGGCATGCAGTGTGGAGCACTGGACCACACTCCTCACCTTTAGTACCTGGGCCTTTCTGGGAGAGAAAGAAAAGGATGATCTGGGCAGGGGGTGGGAGTTGTGTGTGCGTTTGCTTGAGAGTGAGCAGGCAGCCCGGTCAGGCCCAGCCGTGCGTGCAGGTGGTGCACGCTGGGGGTGAGGGACAGCCAAGCTGCCTGCCCTCCCCGGCCCTGCCAGGGCAGCTCTCGCCCGGGGACGGGAGCGCTGCTGCCAAAAAGCGGCAGGAACCTCCCTGTCAGCAGGGTCTCCGAAAGGCCTCCTCGGTCTAAAACGAGAGGAGAGCCTGGCTGGGGAGGCTGTTTAGCCGGGACAGCTGAGAATTCAGGGCCTGATCCAAAGCCCATTAAAATTAATGGAACGGCTCCAACGAGCTGCAGGGACACGTGGCACCATGCCCCTCCTGACACAGCACATCTCTGGCTCTCCCCGGGGAAGCCGCATGTACCGATGCAGCGCATGTCCCCGCAGGAGGGGACGTGAAAGCCCACGGCCGGTCTAGCCGGCTCGTCTCCCCAGTGCCAGAACCTTGGGGGTCTGGGGGTTCCTCCTCAGGCCTTCGCTGTGGCACTGTCCCTTCATGGTCCCCACCTCCACCTGCAGCATCTCCTCCCCTCCACCCTGCAGCAACTAGGGAGAACTTGGCCTCCTTCGGTGCCGGGTCTCAAAGGGTGGCCAGAGAGGTCACCCCTCAGCCTGCGCCTCTGCCTCCTGCAAACCTGTTTCTCTGTGGTGTGTGGCAAAGTATTTTGCAGGGTTGGCATGGACAGGACATGTCAGGAACTTAGAGGCACCGAGAGAGCAGGAGAGGTTAGCTGCAGGGAGTACTAGCTGCCCTGTTTGTGGAAGGGGACTTTTTAAGTGAGGTGTGTCACAGCTCTTTAAACGTAAGAAGCTTTGGGTTCAGGCAGCATGTCTTAGGTTTAATGGCAAGACACGGGTTTGTAAGTTGCTTTAAATGGACATTTGTGCTTACTTTGTACACAGTGCGGGAGGACAGCTTTGGGTGTCAGGAAACTTGGGTACTATTCCTGGCTGCACCGCAGCCTCGATGTGTAACCTTGGGAGAGGAAGGATGGTCTTGTGGTCAAGGCGCTGCAGAAGGACTCAGGAGGGCCCCCTTCTATTTCCAGTGCTCCCTCCAGACTTCCTGTGCAACCTTGGACCTGTGTCACTTAATCTTTCCAGGGCCTTAGGAAAATGGGGCCTCCTGGTTGTGCTAAGAGGGAGAAGGTCATTTGTGCTTGTGAGAGGATACTGTGGTGGTGGGGAATGTTAAAATACCCTCCAAGGCGAGTAAGGCTATTTCCTATCTCCGCATGTCAGATTGCTTGTCTGCGAGGTGGCGAGCTATTTTTGTAAAGCGCTTTGAGATGCTCGCGTGGAATAAAGACCCCTATCACAATTGACACATCCATCATCTCAGATAGGATACGCAAACCCAGCACTGGCAGCAAGGAGACAAACTGGCAGGGGGAGGGATGCAGCTGCGGTGGTGTAAGTGTGTGCGCAGCGTGTCCAGGGGGGGACGTGATGCAGCTGTGTGCCCGTGGGCCAGAAAGGATGCCACACACGGCTGTGTTCATGTGGGGGGCCACAGTGCCATCAGCCTCGTCTCACAGATCGGCACCTGCAATCCAGGTCTGTAGCCGGCTCTCTGCTGCTGCAGGCTCTCTTCCAGCAAAACCATTTTGCAGGTGGAGATGCAGGTTGAACTTGCCTTAGGACTGTGGGGGACAAGCAGGAAAGCTGCAGGAGTGATACAGATAGGAATTCTCTGCTGACAGACCCTGGGAAGCTTCCGTATTGTTATGGCCTAACATCCAAAGTCATATATTTCAAAGAAAATGACCTAAAAACTATTTCTCCTAGGCCAAATCCCAAACTGAGTAGTGATCCCTCATGAAGCCTGAGATCTACTTGTGTCAGACAAATGGGGAGCCTCTCCATTCCCTTCCCTCCTTGAAAGGCACTTTTTCACCTGGCTGTTAAGACCTGGCTTTCTGCCTGTGTCTCTGCTACCTACTCTGCAAGTCAGAGACATCAAGAGCGTGGCCCGAAAAGACCAAATGTGCACTACGAGGCAGATTTTCATATGAAACATGGGGCCCGTTGTTGTGAAAACGTGACGGCTGATCCTGCTGCTCACAGTGAGGCAGAGGTGGATGACAGACCCACTGCTGTGCGGGGGCTGCTGCCTGGTCAGGGGACAGAAAGGCGGGGGAGATGGGGCTGGAGGCCGCAGCATCCTTGTGACAGGTTGGCTTTCTTCCTTAGGAAGAAACATCCCTGGTCTTTTCTCCTGCTGCTATGGCTTCATCACCCGCACCAATAAATTCAACACTGCCGGGGCTGCTCTCTGGCCCTGGAACCAGGTGGTATGGACTGGTCTGCATCAATAGTGTTAACTGCCTTAGTCTCCCAAACCGATTGCCTGGGAACAGCCTGGGACACTGTTAACTGCAGGGGCAAAAGCATGGTAGGGACCACTGTAGCAATGCAAAGATACAGATGATCACACTCCAGAGATCAGGAGCTGCTTAATTTCCCAGCACAGGTGTATCCAGAGCATCTTAGTGCCATGTTTAGGAATGCCTTACTCCTTGGCACAGATGAGGAATGCCGTGTGTCAGCTGTGGGGGTAACCGTGAAGGTCCGTGCAGACTCAGGCCACCTGCTAGGGGCAACTATATAAATTGGCGTTGCTTACTTTACAGCCTGCTCTATGCATGGGTTAAATATGACCAGGGTGATTTTTTTTATGGTATAAAACTATACCAGCTGAACAGCCAGTGTGGATGCAGCTACACTGAAAGCAAGTTCACATACACCAGTGCAGATACCTTCCCTTCCTTTGTTTATTTATCTAAAGCACGTTAGTAAAAGCAACTTTATACCACTGTGTTCTCCAGAGCATGGCTGTTCAGCTACAAAGACACAGGTACAATTCAGAAAACACATGGCTGTTCAGACAAAGCTTGAGTGCCTACAGCTGCACAGGCTCAGGATGTGCGTGTATCTCCACGGGGTAATTTCCCAGGGTGCTGAAGGTTGAGCCAGAGAAAGGATCAGGACGGGGGTGCCCTGTGTTCTCTTTCGTAACACGAAACTGGAACTTTGTGAGGACAGCACTTTCTGTGGGAAAGGACAGAGCAGAGAGATAACTCTGTCCAGCCCCTAGCATGGGGAGGACGCGTGCTGCAGAGCCATTTCTGCACCCAGCTCCCACCACTGCCTGGATGTTCTGCTGGTGGATGATCATTTCTAATCAGAATTTTTACCTAGCAGAAAATTATGTTTTTCCACAACACTTCAAAGTCAATATTTTTATGAAGGACATTTTCAGTGGGAAAACTCTTTTTCAGCTATGGCAAACTGAAATACCCTCTTGAAAAGCTCTATGAGTTTCACTTTCTTCGTGAAGCAAGACAGCAAAATGACAAGTAAGTGCTTCCCAGCAGACAGCAAATTAGCTGAAAACTTCCTTTTTTTTTTTTTTCCTCTCCCCCCCCCCCCNCCCCCCACCCCCCAATAGAATTGATCTGGGAATTTTATCTCATTAAAAAGTTGTATATTATACTTTTGATTTTGCTTTAGAATGTAAATATCTTTAAAGATAAGTTCTCCCTCTCATCCCATCTTCTGGCCCTAAGTAGCACTTTAGTGGCCTGAGGAAGGTTGTATTTAACACAAGCAAACTGCAGGATTTGGCCATATGTCAGAAAACACTTTTTATGGTAACCTGCACAAGGAAAAACTGGTATCCTCAAGAACAACAAATTACACGAGGCACAAAGCATTATGAGATATGAACTCTTAGCAAAAAAGGCTAATACTTTACCGTTAATATAAATAAATCAAACTTCTTCAGAACGTTTTCAACAGGCATAGAGTCAAAATACCTCATCTGCATTTAAAATAAAAATTGTATGGAGGAGAATCGGGCCTCCAACACTTGGATCTGAGTTCTGCATCCAGGATAATTTGACTATTACTTGTGTGCTTTTCTTTTCAAGACACTAAGAGATTTTTTTTACGAGGTTTTCCACAGATGCAAACACGGTTGTTTACAAAGGCCACCTGTCTGAAAAATGTAAGCCCCTTGTTTCAGTCTGGTTTTACCTTGGTTTGAATCAAAGGGCCCGTGGAATTCTCCATTGCCCCACAGTGGTGATGGTTTGGCACAGCTGCTGCTGCTGCTGCGATTGCGGGCGTCTTTGGAAAAGCCAGATGCCCGTCGCTCTTGCTCAAAGCGAGCCGGATCCTTTAGAGCAAAAAATAATGTGGAACGACTACATATCATGCTGCTTGTAGCCTGTATCTTAATTTTCTTTCTTTCTTTCTGTATCAGTTTAAAGAAAGGAACGGTGAAAAATGTATGGTGTTGTGTAAGTTCTTCTAATTGACTTCAGGAAGTGTTATCTGGAATGGCAGTTGTGAGCACACAAACTCAGCAGACTTATCTGCGTTATCTAATTACCAGACTATAAAGTTCTGCTGACATTTCCTTTTGATAAATACAATACACTGCTTTCTTTATCTATCTGTATTAAAGAAACAATGTTCTCCTAAATCCAACCCCATGCATGCTTTTTACTAAAACAATGTTATAAACCCAAAGACTAACAGAAATATTGCCACAACTTCAACAGTCCTGAATGAAAACAGTGGCTTTCAGATGAAAAACATTATCTAAGGGTGGTAGGAAACCACTACAAATCTCAATGTTTAAACTGTGAATAAGCATGAAACAGATTTGACTGATATTTATTAATCAAAAAGAGAGAGCTGGGAAAAGAAAAGGGAAACAAAAAGCAGCAATGATTTTTGGGACTATGGGGGACAAACAGGAAAAGCAAAGCAGTATGCTTGCATTTCTTCACTGCTGCTGCTGTGTTTAACTATGTGCAGATATGTAGAATCATTGAATCACAGAATCATTTACATTGGAAAAGGTTTTTAAGATCATCGAGTCCAACTGTAAACCTAACACTGCCAAGTCCACCACTAAATCATGTCCCTAAGCACCACAACTTCATGTCTTTTATATTATTTTATATTGTATATTAGTGTTTACCCTAAGGTTTTCAAACTAGGATTGCCAGAGCCAGCTGGACTTTCAGAGCTCACTTCTGCACGTGCCCAGGTGGGTTTTGGATGATCGCGGCAAGCAGGACTTCCCACACCAAGCTTTGGCACTGGAAGCTCACAGGTAATGGATATAAAGGAAAGATGCCTCTAAACAATGTTAATTGCTTTTTGATCTCTCCTGTTTTCTTCTGCTACATGAGAAGATGTTTGGATGCCTCCTGCACTGGGAAGGGAAGGGGCATGAGGCAGCCAGGGGGTGTTGCAGCAAGAAGTAAGCCAGGGAGTTGTTTTACCTGGGGACTCCCCCTCCTTCGGATGGCGGTCGGGAGTTGGGGGGGGTCACAGAGCCATGGTGGTGAGGGAAGGAGAGTGAGGAACCTCCTCACCAGCACTGCAGGGGCTGGGCTTGCTCTGAGCAGGGAGGTGGAGGCTCTGACAGAAGACAAAACTGACACAGAAACATCACACCACCTGTAGCACTGAAATCCCAGCTTGTAAGCCCTCTGAGTTTCTATTTGGCTCAGTAAGAATTAGGCATAGGGGGGAATCCTTTGGCACCTGCACACACCTCACAGTCACTGTGTGCCCCTGCCCCTGTGGCCAATTAATCAGGGCATATCAAAGATTAGAGGCTGCACAAGTATTCAGCAAAAGATATGAGATGTTCAGGGCTTTTTAAACCTACATTTAGAATAAAGAAAGAACCCACAAGTGAAAAAGAAAAGCTGCGATACCACGCTGGGGTAAGCCATAACCACACCTTGTCGATCAAATATAGCCACAGAGTTCTGGGGATGTTCCACAGAATGCAGGGTGTTTGGATGGAAAAGATACCCATTTCTGTCAGAAATGCTAAAGGAAGTGTTAATGACGGGAATAAATAACAGGTGCTGGGAGCAGCTGTTACTGATTAATGACTTGTCTTTTTTTAAATAGGTTTTCTGTTGGGGGAATCAGAAGTTTTCAGTAATGCTCCATTGTCAGATATTCAAGGAATGTTTTTTCCTTTTTCTAATAAAGGGCTCCCCCATTATTTCTAAGGCAAAACAGATTCAAGAATCAAGCTAAATTAATATTTGAGTTTCAGGCCATTAATAGTTGAAGAAAATCCAAACTACAATGCTTTTCAATTGCACAAATAAGCTTTCTTTCTTTCCTTCCATTTCCATCTTGTGCTCTCTCACTCTTCACGTAGTTTTTTCTCTCTTTACCTCTCCATCTTCCTCTTGCTCTTTACCTGAGGTACCTGGAGGCAGTGGTTCCAATGCCATGCATATTTGGCCCTGAAGTTGTCTTTTTGTAAGCATATGAGGGATGATGAGACTGAATGTTACAAGAAAGACTGGCACTGTTGCCATTTTTCAATGATGAAGTAATTTAAAAGTCATTGAGGACAGCTCAGTGAAAACATCTGCTCTGTGCCTTGGGGCTATCAAAGAAGCAAACAAAATAGTGTGATAGAAAACAATATGGAAAATACAGTAATAATTATAATATTCTTTATTTAATAATTTAATTTTTATGTGCACCTAAAACCACTTCAGAAGCAATGGCAAGTATCATAATATCCCATTTTTCAGCACAAAAATGAAGGCAGGGGTCTGCCATCCTGGCCCCTTTGAAGTCAATGGCAATGCTGGTAATGACTCAGAGGGAGCTAGGATTTCTTACAGAAATCTAGGTCACCCAAGACTGCCTTTCCCGTAGTCTAGGGCCCCGTCTCCCTGCATCCTAAAATGGACAGAAAACCACAGTCAGTTTCCATCTCTGCATTTCAAAACAGGTAGGCTCAAAGCTGAATGGACCACAGAGATTGGCAGTGGAGGTGATGAGGCATATGGAAAGCCTTCCATGTCATGATAAAATGCTAGGGTTTCCTTACTAAAGGGTAGGTAAAGATGGAACATAACATGGAACAATGAATTGGCTTCTCCTAATTGCTTACTGGAAAAGGCCAAAATAAGAGGACTTGAGACCACAACATGTAGTTCACCAGTAGAATTCAGTGCATATGAACAGCTTTGAAGACATTTCAAGAGCTTAGCATGCTTTAGAAAAGCATTGTTGTCCATATCAATAGTGAGGAACTCTACAGCTACATTAGAGACGATAAGTAATAGAATACAAGCCTTAATATGCTGAAGCATACATAACACTACCATACCTGGGACATATCATGTGTTACATACTCTTCCAAGGCTAGTTGCTGTCCTTATTGTTCATTAAAAATCGTTGTTTCTTTCTTTTAAAGGGACTACTTAAAGCCGTCACTAAAGACAAGACGCAGCATTAAATAAACACAGTCATTTGTTCTGGTTTAAAGACAGAGCTGAAGTGAAGAGTTGAGAGTTGCTTCCCCGCTGTCTGGGAGTTTTTAGTAACTCTGAGTTATCTTGGTTTTTCATTCATCTGAAGATAATGTTAAAAATAACACTATCGTATTATGACTTCCATGTACTGAACTTCTTAATTATCTTTGCTCATATAAGGAAAACACACTTATTTTGCAACAGAGCCATAACTGGGGAAGAACACAGCCCTATTCTGTACAATACCAGTTACCCGTGACAGGTTTATAGAGAAAAACAGATATAACTGTAAATATGAGGGGAAGAGGAGAAGGTTTTGCTTAGGCAGAAGGTAATGGTCCTCATTGACATGGGTGGCAAGGGCTGTTAGCTTATGGGCTATGAGGATAAACCAGCCCTTGCTCTGCACTGTGCACAGTGGTACCTACCAAGTGTGGTTCCAGGTGGAGCAGTGCCACTCGCTGCATCACCACTGCCACCTCCTGAGTCCTGAGACACGAGGGCTGTGCGTGGAGCGGTCCCACTGCCAATCTAGCACTGTCTTGTGCCCTCAGCCCATTTGCAAGATGTAGAGATCGTAGTTCAAGGTAGCACAGACAAGTTGCTATTATCCCAAGCAATTCTAGAGCATCCGCACACAGCAGTCTCTTTTTATCATCCACCCACTGTATTTCTTATCTGTAACCACATCTAATATTTTTTTTTTTTCAGCTAACATGACTGAAACAAAAACTGTCTCTACATTTAGATTTGCTGATTGTTATGAACAAGCCACTTCACAGTGGTTCCAAGAAAACATCCTTGGCTAAAACAGTTTCTGAGAACATGAAGTGCCAACCCTCATGGATCTGTCTGGTTTGGATGCTAGTCCTGACCATTCCTGACTGGTTTAAAGATCTTCAAGAAGTATTCCCTCTGCCCAAAGAAATCCATTCCACAGTTTTCAGCATCCCTCTCTGACAACCAGGATTTCAAATCCCTTTATCTGGAGACAAACAGAAAGAGTGTGCTTGTGGTGAATAATTTGAGCTGATATTCTTGCCAGCTGTTAAGGGACACATGCAAAAAAAAAAAAAAAAGTCAGTGACATCTGGTCAGCACTGATATTTCCTAACAGAAGTATTTGTTTCAGGGTGGGGAAGGGGTGGTGGGGGTAAAGAGAAATACCATCTCCATGCACCCCTTTACCCCCTTTTGAAAAGTGAAAGCGATAACATTGACCACAGCAACTGGAACAAAAATTGCAACTTACATCATGGGGAAACAGTGACATTACATTAGCCCATATTACACAATGGTTGAGCAGTTGCTTTCACACACTAAGCTTTCAACTTTAACTTTTTTTTTCCCCTTAAGCTACACAATGGATTTTTTTGCTGAGTTGGAAAATATCAGGAGACAGGCAGAAAGCCTTCCTTTTGTTCCTTCATCCTGCCGAGCACCTCATCATAAAGATTTTTTCCCTTCTGCTCTGTTTTGCTTTCCCAACTTCCTTTCCCCTTTTCACCTTCCCCCACTTTTTTGTCAAATAAATGTGACTAATTAACAGCATGACTTCTTTCCACCAAATTGTAAAACCACCTCCTTTAACTTCATAAAGGTGATAACACTGCATCCTGGTTTGTTCTTGGGAAGTAGACTTGTAAACTACCTTCTAAGTGCTTTGCTTCAAGTGATGGTTTTCTTGGGCCTCAGACTATAAGACAAGTTGACTTTAGTTCAAGAGTAACTTTAGCTCTCTACTTCTCTTTTGGGCCTTTTGACGGAAGCACACCCAGCTCAAGTCAGTAGATAATAGAAATCCCAGAATGGAAACACATAAAAAAGTTGTTTCCTGGGGTCAACAAAGGACAGGAAAAGAGCCAACAATTACTTAAATAAACAGTATTCAGAGAAACAAAAAAAAAAATAATACATGCCTGTACAAACTGAGTTACATATGAGGGAAGCAATGGTTTAAAGCAACCCAGTGCTCATTCTGCTGAAGTTCAATACTGTTAGGAAAAGGAAATCAAAACCAAATAAAATTTGGAGAGCACTTACTCTCAGAAAAACATCTTTTTTGCCCCCCTTTCTCACCTCATAATAATACTCTGCTCTTATATAACACTTTTCATCCTAAGAACAGTACTGACTGCAGGGTGGACATTTCCTGGAGATTAATGACTAGCTGAAGGTTAACGATTTTCTGCTGCACCTCAAAGTAACAGCTCCTCCTGACTTGTCAGGAACTCCTCAAAACTAATTCCTACCCCTCAGCCATTGGTCCCTATTAAGATTAGGAATAAAAGCATGGTAGAATAATTGTGAGTTTTGTATCATAGAGTTATCTTAGATGAAGCTTTGCAGGAAAGTAAGTAGAGGGTTGAATAATGTCTTTAAGCTGCAAGAGAAAGATGCAACAGGGGGAATTCAGTATTTGCTTACTAATGACTACTACTTACTGTCAACGTGGCAAAAATCAACCATACTAGCAATTGCTCTAGGGATTTCTGGCTTCTCAGAGAAACCATAGGGAAACTGCAGGGGAGAACATGCAAGCAAAATTGCCCTTCTGGGAAAACATGCTTTGCCTTGATATCCAGAATGCTCAAGGAAAAATCCAGGCCCCTACAAAGGCAGGTGACGTGCAAATTCAAATTGTGGGAAGCCCTTTGCTCCCCAGCACTGGCTCAGCGGGCAGAAGAAGCCATCCTCTGAGAGTTTCCTGCCTGGTAAAATTTAATGTTGTTTTGCAGAAAGCAGTGTGAAAGCAGGAGATGGGAGTCTGGACGCTGAGAAATCTGTGAGAACGGTGGGTCTTGCCCTTCTTGAGTCCCTGCGTAAGGAAGGACATGTGAGGACGTGCTATTTATTTTCTTCATTCCTTTGGGCTTCCTCCTACATTTCCCTCTGCACTTTGGTGTTAGAGACTGGCTCTCTGCCCACAAGGTGGGTGAGGTGCTCTGAGACAACCCATCTGATACGATAGACTTAGAGTCTCCATTAAAGGAAGGAGCCCTAAGTCTTGTGAATAGCTACTTCCAGAAACACAAAACCTATCAGAATGCATGTCAGGATCAACTGAGCCATTCAATTCTATCTAATCTGCTTCTTCCTAATTGTAATCTTTTCTTGGAAATGCGAGTTCAAATGGGTAAGACATTTCAGGCCAAGTGAGAAGAGGTGTACTTGTGTCTCCAGTTTGCTATGGTGCTACTTTTTACCTTGTGAAGTCTTGTGGATGAAATTCATGTCTTGCAGAAGACCAGTAAAAAGCTGTAGGTTCTCAGCATTTAAGTCTTCAAAACAAGACTTCACTGGCACACTGGTTTGTTCTGGCTGTATGCACAGAAACTGTCTTTGCTCTGTTAGAAAAACCCAATGCACTCGGAATCAACAACAAAAGGTCCGAGGAAATGTCCCCCTTGACTCTAGTATTTGAAATGACCTATTTTTTTTAAAGAAATATTTATAAAAACACCTAGAAATAGAGAAATGAAGCAATAAACTGATAAGAATATTTCAGTTGGGAATGTATCTGTATCTATATCTATATAGATATCTCCAGACATGCACGCATACACTACACACATCATCATATTCTATTTCTTCCTATTAACTCCTGTAAGACTTTTTTTCATTTAATGAAACTGAGTTGTTCCTTCAAATATTTTTGAGACTGTCTTATTTCTAACAAATTAATTCCTGAGGCAGCTAGCAGCAGTTATTATCTTCCTCAGGGCTCCCCTGCCTAGCGTTTATTTTCCGAGAAGGGTGCACTCACAGTCAGGAGAGGGGTCTGGCACTCCTGGATCGTAGTTCTCACACTGCCCAGAAATGAGGACAAGATTTTGGGCAAACTGCTTTGTGCCAATGTCCCCGTCTCAAAAAAGGGAATCACACTTCTACTTCTTGCAGTGTTGTGGACACATCCCTGAACATTAGCACTTCAATGCCCCCAAAACAAATCAGGAAATAGCAATGGGATCACTTCTACCAGGAACCAAGTGGCAAACTCACAGAGACCGAAAATAGCCCTTCAGAGAGCACAGGGCACTCCACGTACAGTGTAATCAGCACTTCAGGTGCAAAGGCTTGGGAAGAAAAGTGTTGCATAATTAGGTGAGCATAAGTGGTGAGGTTCAGCGGTGAGTGGCAGTGAAAGCCTTTTGGATTATGAGTTCTTTGAGAGCAGTTAGAACTATTTATTTAAATTGTTGATCTTGTGTGGTTGAATTCCAATGTTATTGTCACTGAAGCAGCATTGAATTATAGTGTCACAGGTCGACTGAACATGAGAGCAGAGTTAGCAGGTGATCTGAAGGACAAGAAACATGTCTGCAGTAGAGTAATGAAAATTAAGCTAGTCACATCAGGAAGGTTGCTCAGAACTGAACTTAACTTTATGAGGATCAGCCTGAAAGGTGTGCTAACAACTAACCAAATATTAATCTTATTTACATGACTCATTCAACTGTAGCACCTTGAGTTACCAGTGAAGGATCAGGTACTAACACACAATAAAGGCATAGGGTGGGATTGAAACGACCTCTTCCAGCACCTTATACAAAAGCTAAACAAGGCCGAGGCACAAAGAGATTAATTCAGAAACCCAGTTCCCCATTGCTGGGGAGGCACCTAGCATCATTCAGCTTCTGAGCTTTGGACCACAAAATTACCTGAAATTCTCCCATTGCCACAGGAGCTGTACGGTCCTGGAGGCAGATGCTTGTCCAGGCCAAGCTCATTGAGCTTTGGAGACACCTCCGCTCTACCTGAGTACCCGGACAGGGCTGATGTCTCGGTGTGTCTGGACCGTGCTTAATGCACCTCAAGACCATTGAGGCCCTTACAAAGGGTGCTAGCTGTGGTAAAGAGAGCAGCTGCTTACCTCAGTGAGTGCACAAAGCTGGTCAAAAAAGTGAGTGGAGAAGAATGAAACGTATGGTTTGCAGCCCCAGTATTTTGCTGATCAACTGGCAGCAGCAAAAGTGGTGCAAATGATCCTCTCGGCTTTTTACTGGGGAGTTAGGAAATTTGTGGGGGAGAAAGGTAAACGTACTCCTGCATTGTCCCCCCAGAAGAGTGTCCGGTTGAAGACGATGGCATTCAGGCAAGCAGTACATCACTCACAATCTGTGATGGTCAAGCTGATAACCAAAATTAAGTTGAAAAAGATTCTAGTTTAAGGAGTGAGAAAACAAAACCCACTTTGATAGAAGTAAAGCCTGGCCTATCCAATCCAGAAAAAAACCAAACTCAGATGACTTCTGTGGAGTTTAGGTGATAAATTCTGAAGAATGGGAATATGCTGAAAAAAAGCTTGCTGGGGACAGTTTGCCAGTAATTTGTGACTATACCGTCGCCATGAAAGCTCAGGAACGAAACAGTTTTGCTTAAGGAGCAAATTAGGCCTGTGTGGCTACTGACCTTGCAGAACCTCACAAGCAACTGAGGATTAACACTAACAGAGGCTATTTTGGGTCACGGAGGGTCTTCAACTGTGAGGTATTTCCCATTTTTCTATTCCTCTTTTCCTCTTGACGCTTTCTGATCCTCAGCTGCAATGCAGAGAGCCTGACATGGCGGTGAGGTCAGCTTCAGCAGGTGAGATCAAAGTCCAAAGGCAGACACAGCCCCACACTGCTCTCTGGCCAATCCTTTTTCGTTAATGGAGGCACAGGCCAACGACTGCTGCAATTCTTGGCACATAATGTAGCTGCGGGACTAAATCCCTCTGCACCGATTTTTGCAGAAACACAATGGGGATCTCTGCTCCTGGCTCTGGCCTGTCATCTTTTCAGTGATTGCAAGTAACAAAAAAGAAAAGTGAGTGTGTGGGGAGAGACTACTGTATTTTACAGTAGGTGGATGGGGTGACGGTGCGTGTGCGTGGCCCGAGTGGCAGTGTGCAGTGTACGCCTGGAGCAATGTGCACTTACAATTAGTTGAATTTCACTGTGTTGGAGATGGAAGCTGACAGGCCACCACACAAAACCTCCCCGCAGCCAGACTCATGCTGAGATCCAGAGCGGAAAAGGATTTTAAGTGAAAGGCTTTGAAGGCTTTAAATATGGAGGCAGTGAATTCATGCACTGTTTACCTTTGCAGGCCTGCCTTTGACTCCGACTTTCATTTTGTTTTAATGAACTAGGTGGTCTCATGTAATTTCCAATTATTGCAAAACTCCAATCCCCTAAACCCCATAGCTTAAAAGTTATGAATATTCACGGAAGCTCACCCAAATTCTGAGATGACAATACTGCAGTATTTAGATAGAAACAGTTCAAAACAGGTACATCCTCACAGAACTGTCTGTTACTGGGGTTTAACAGCTTCCGAACAAGCGTGTGCTGGTGGCTCCACTGGGGTACTCAATTAAATGGACCAGAGGTCTGAGGCACTATGGAAATAGTTTCTGGGTTCTTCTGTTGGCAGCCTATTTATTCCAGTACTGATCTTATCTCTGAAAAGACCAAATTCTTCAGAGGAAGGTCTGACACCTCACAGGTGCAATTCACCTCTGGATCATGTTTCTACCTGCCCCTGAACATTTTATTCTGCTTTGTATTCTAAGAGATGAGGACTATCATATAGCACACATGTGCTTTTTAGTTTACCAGTTGATGCTATATGAATGAATTTCTTCTTAATATAACTCCTCACCCTTCTGCGAATCAGAAACCTTATATCCCACAGCATACTGTGGAAATGGGCGCAGCCCACAAGCTCTCCATCCCAGCTCTGCCCTTTCTCTTCCTTGCCCAAGGCAGGACACTCACCCCAGCTCTTTATACATGGCAGCAGAATTCAGCTTGCACCTACCCCACTGGTAAAAACCTGGGAAAAGTGAGTTTGACTTGGATTAAAAAGAGAAAGGATCCTAGGGACCGTAAGACTCCAGCCAAAGCCCAGATAGCTCAGTTGTCATAACACACATGTCCCACTTATGGTTCTCTAAGTGCTTGCTCTTCATCCTCCTGCCTGAGGACTGACTCAGGCTGAGGTGGGACCAGTGCCTGTTAGACCATTACTTCTTCCCACTACCTTCTGAATCACTTCGGCTAGCAGGAAGGCAACAGCTCCCTTTTAGATTTTGGAGATACCCTGAGTATACCCATTCTTCAGACTCTGATCTACAAGGGAATTCAGTGTGCACAGACAGCTTCACTAGTGGTCAATGTTCATTAGTGTCCAGACTGCAGTTGCTAGAAGTTTCCTTTGTTGACAATGATATGGGGCATCACAAGTGCAAACTGAAAAGGAAATTCTTCCATGCAGACAGACACTTACTTCTCTCCAGCTCTAGATAAATGGACTAGAGTGTACATGTGCTGGTGAAGACCACTGCCAGCCTTTGACACAGATTGCCCTCTGGCCACGATTTATCTGACAATGGACAGGAAAAGGTGGCAGCTCAGAAGAATACCACATGAGAGAGCATCATGCCTTTTTCTTGCCCTTACTTTGAGAACTGAGGTGTTGCTTTCCCTAGCACCCAGCTTGACTTGTGTGCTGGAAAGGACATTTGTGTACATGTGAAAGAAGATCATGTATGGCAAAGACTTAGTTGTACAAGGCATAACTTGCCAAACCCAGGTTCCTCCTAATTTTTTCTGGCTTTTTTTCTTCCTTGTTCCTATCCCATGCACCTAAGTTTCATAGCTGTAATATCACACAATCTGCTTGTGAAGTACAGTGTTGGGAGCACCTCATTCAGTTGTCAGGAAATCCACCTGCATCATGGATCCTGCCACCTGGAGAATGCCTGATGGGACCTCAGTCTCTTATACTTCTGTGTGTATCCCTGAAATGGGAAATGGATATTCACAAGGTGGGTTTTCCACTTTGCGAGGCTTTCTTTCACAGCTTTGCTAGCAGTTCTGGCTCCCTTTACACACGGGGGAAACTTTCCCTTTTGTCTGCAGTAGCAGTCACAGATTTACCTTGTAGAAAATGTCACCAGCCAGAACCATTTGGGCAGGCTTTGGAGCACCTCTTTATGCCCCCTCTTAGCTAGACCATCCTGGCATCTCTGATCTCCCATGGCAAAGTTACCATTCCCAGGAGGCATCCAAGGGAGACAGGGTGGTTGTGGCTTAAAGTGTAATTGAAGGTCCCCCTTATAATATTTTCTTCATAATACATTATCTCCTCACAATAGGGGAGGTATCAGCTGCTCAGAGAAACACTGATAAAATTTATGATTAAAATTGTCCTCTCTAGGGCACTAGTTTTTATTAACTTCTTGAAGTCAAGAAGTTTTAGTAACTTCTTGAATAAAATCTCGAAGGATTTTATTCCTTCCTTTATTATTTTAACATCTTAGATTCAGCTCACTTTGTCAAGTCACCCCTCACATGAGCTTGTTTCATTGAAAACTGAAATTCTCTGAAAATGTTATTGAAGTCCTTTGGACATATCCACATGTGAGTGAGCCCAGATGTCTTTCCACTGCCATCAGTGGAAGTTGGACTTAGGCCTCCTCGCTCCTGTTTTGCAGGTGGAACTGTACCTACAGATCCTGAGGCCCCAGGCTCTGGGCTTAGTAGCCTGATGAGTCCTTTCAGAGACCCCTGCTTGCACAGACACCTCCCCATGAGGCCACCAACAAACAATGGTGTTCACCTGCAATGCACTGCAGGCCTGGGGCCTTATTACCCCACATCCTCCCCAAGAAATCTGTGTTCACAAGAGGTCTTTACCACTTCAGAGGACTCCCCTTTGCCCCAAAGTCTTTTGTTGGTTCAAAGAGCAGATGTGGTGCAGGCAACAGCAGTGCCAGCTTCCCCCAGCGTCCCCCAGCACTCACCTGGAGGGAGCAGCTGGACAAGAGGAGGAGGTGGTTCAGCCCTACTGCTTTTTCCATTCTTCAGCCTTTTAGCTGAGCTGGCCTCAAAAAAGTACCAATTACTGCCACTTGTAGCAATGGCCTTGATGATGGGGAGAGCTGTCAGCTGGGAAGTGGACTGACACAACCAGTTCATTTCACATAGGTCAGCAAACAGCCATCAGATTAAAATGATTTTTGTTCGCTATCGACCTGGGCTCGATTGGAACCAGTGACCCGGAGATGAAAGGCTCAGAAAGAAGGGTTTCTATTTTGTGTATGGTCACACATCACTTCTGTCTCCACCTCACTCATTTTCTTGTCCAAAACTCTTTCTTTTCTTTTTCTTTTCTCCACCCCAAAAATTATAAATCCATCCTCTACTCTTTTAATTGCAATGCACCATATGGGGATCTGTTGAGGTTTTGTTAAGGCTTCAGTAATCTATTAGTCATTCTCTCCTTTGTGTTACAAAAGATCTATCCTTCAGGAGGCACGTATTGATTTCAGCATTTCTGCAGCTTGTTTGAGTTTGGAGGGTACTTTGTAACGTAAAGCAGAGCCTGGTTTGAAATCAACAATGAGAGCAAAACAGCATTAACAGTATCAGGAATGATCTTACACAGAATTCAAGATGCAAACTGTACAAGGAAAAGTTAAATGAATGGGAAAGGAGGTACACTGGTAGCCCAGATCTGCCTCTTTTGAGGAATAAAGTAATGTTGTCTTGGGTCTGAAATTTCTCTATCCATTTTTAAAACATGGGCAACTCTTTAATTCTATCTTATCACATCCTTTTCTCTCATTTTTTTGTTGTCTAGCCTCTCCCTGCAACACCTAAATGAAGTTTCTAACATTTTTTTTATTAGAAAAAAAGGACACTTACTGGGAAATGAATAAGCTTAACAAATTTTTTAGTGCTAATATATTGTTCCAGACCTTCTCCATTTATCCTTTGTTTGAGAGAGCTTCCCTCTCATCTATGCTCATGTTTAAGTCCCACTGTAATAACAGGAGTCTCAACATTCTCCTGAATTAGGATCTTTGTTGCTTATGAATTTCACGAGATGCTCACAAATCTTAGTTTCTTTTTAGCACATGGATAGTTTTTTCTTTCTATGCTAGTGACAAAACAAAGATGACATAAATGGGACTTGAGTAAAATTTTAGAGCTTATAAAAATGATACCAATAAACATGTGGTAGTCTGTAATGGCTCTCCTTACCATGATCATGACATTAACACCCATTTTTTAAGGATGGCAAAGAATATCTACATAAAAATGCTACATTCTCTCTTCTCTTAAATGAATAGTGCAAATATGGTAGCCCACTACTTAAATCAATGTAATTTTCAGGCATTCAGAACAAGGCATTTTCCTGGGACCATATTCCCCTGTAAAATTCATTATCTGTGATAAACTATTCATTTTGATTAAACCTGTAATCCGTCCCCTAAAACACTGGTTATTATCATCCTTGCTACAGTTGAGCAGTATCATCATCATCCTCACCACCATCATTACCATATGAATCGCTGGTAATAACTGATTTTGTTGGGATAATTGCTTCTTTGTCATGTCTGCTGTTGCATTTCCAGCACGTGGGTTATGGTTGAAGACCAGGAATGGGCAGTAGTTAATTCCTCCAGACACTTGGATTTAACCCACGGAAGTCTGCAGGCACCAGCCCTTATTCTGAAGCTTTTACCACTGACAAGCTGGAGCTGACTAACACTGGTCTTTGGGTCTTTAGAGGGAGAATTCTTCCTCTTTTATGAGAATGAGCCCTTTTCATTCAGGTGGTAATACTGAAAACACGGACCCCAGAAAACCAGTCCTGGAAGGCACCTTTGGAGGTCATCAAGTCCGTAGCACTTCACCAAGGCAGGATCAGCTCTACCTATGTGATGTATCTCTCTTCCTGAGAGATATTTTATAAATGCTTCTTTAAGACCTTCAGTGACACAGATCCTGCAACCACTCCCAGCAACCCAGTCAGACTGTCAGACAGTTTTCTGAGTGTCTGAATGAGCTCCTGACTTGTGGATAAGGAGAGCAGGTTACTCTTTTCTTTTTTACTGGCAGCATTTCAGATATTTGAAGATTCCTTTCCTGGTGTCCCTCAGACTATTCTGAATGTGGCCACCCCACATTGTTCAACCTTCTCTCATCTTCTTTGAGCTTTCTCCAATTTCTGTGCATCTTGCTTCAACAGTGATACCCAAATTTGCACAGTGCACCAATGGTGAGCTGAGTACAGGACTGTCATACACTGACTATACCTGCTGTGAAGTCAGTATATGTTTATAAGATATAATATTGCATATTTATGAAAATAGAATATATTCTTATGTTTATAAAAGCCAAATTAATATAGCAGTGGCATCATTCATTACAAGAATACAGTAACATCAGTCTGGCACAGTCTGGGCATGGGGCTGGCACCTGTAGCTTTACCAGTTGATTTTCTTTGGAAGAACACTATTCTGTCCTTGAAAAACTGCTAGGTTAAATCATGTCGCCTCTTTCCCTGGAGAATTCACTTCCAGCATTAGAAGATTTCTGACCCTTGTTTTTGTCTAACTAAAGTGAGTTCTAGAAACAGGATCGGTTCTGATGAGTTGCACAGCAATATTTTTTGCTGAGAGGTCTCAGGCAATGGACTTTTGAGTGTTTTTTGCCCATCTCTCTTGCACACAGAGCATACAGAATATATTATTCTATGGTGCGATGTCTGTGTGATACTCTGCTTGTTCAGTGAAGCAGCTGTGCCCATGACCGCTCCAGTCTGGAAGTTGTGGTTAGAGGGATGCTGAACCTTTGCTAAGATGTCCTGCTGAGAGATGCAGGAGAAACCACTGTGGATCCGTGCAGCACTAATACAGCTGCATGGCTGCTAGACCAAAGTTTCCTTGGTTTTGACTAGGGCGGAAAGAGTTTGTGCTTGCCTGGAGTGTGGGCAGAGTCAGCTTGTGTCAGCCTACAAAGCTTCTTGCAGCCAAACCCTAAAACAGTGATGCAGAGTCTAGGTATTTCTTTAATACGTTCTGATTCATTTCAAAAACTCTGGCCCCTGGAGCTTTTCTGAAATACTGTGTAACCAGTTGTTTCCCAGCCTGAGTGCAGTCCAAGGAGCTGGTTTATGGAACAACCTTCGCTTTAGAGTGCATTCGGCTAAAAGGTGAGTATTTAAGGTACCTCGTGACTGACGGAAATGTGAATGGCTGTCACAAGTTTCTAATCCAGAAAGCCTGATAACTCCCACACTGAGAAAATCTCCAAACTTTGTATCACTTCTTCTCCAACCAGTAGCTAGTTTGCAAGACCACAAAATCTGGTACTGTTCAACAGAGTACTGATGCCTAAATAGAATGGGTCCACAAACAGGACTGTAATGCTGCAGAAATATGAACAACAACAGAAGAGGCACTGCATAACACAACTAATGACGGAGTAGTTAAAGCTTGGAAAAGTGTTTATTACTAGATGTTGTGCAATTCTTTAAAAATATTACACATTTCTACAAAGTCTCTTTATTACTGTGTTTAGTTCCTTTGCTGGCTTATTTTTAGGCACAGCTTCTGTCTACAAGATATTTCTGGGTAAACCAGGGATTGCATGGTATGTGGAACAAAGCAAATTGTGTGAATGCTGGTAAATGGAAATTGCAGAGTTTTGTTCAGCTTTCTTGACTATCTGCTGCAAATGGAAGTTCACTGTCTCTGACTGCAGCATTAGGGATAGAAATTATGTAATAATAATAATAATATAGCAGCACTTCTGCCCTTTCCTTATTGATTTGCAAGAATAGTTGGCCTCAACCGTTTGTATAATACTATGTTGGGTTGCAGTTATTGGCTATAAGAGGCATTAGTGCTGGACAATATGGTGACTCTTCTTAAAAATCTAATAAATTCCTCTCTAAGGGCAGTATTTTTATTAAAAATTTGGCAATGAGTTCCTGTACAGCATCTTGGCTCCTATATTGCCTAATCTGTATTTTGGCATTGTTTCCGTGAAGCTCAGACTCAGGGATTTGGCACCAGAGCCCAACATGTTTCTCCTCTCACTTTTCTCCCACTGCTCCCCACCAGCTAAACTGGAACAAGAAATAATGACATCCTACATGTTCCAAGTGAGGGGGGAAAGAGTGGCCTATGGTAGGACTGACAGGCCTTGAGCTGTGTAGAGATGAATACTCACTGAGGGAAATATTTGATTTGCAAGTAGATATTGAAATCCCATTAAAAAAACCCTCATGACTTTAAGGCATATGGGTGAAAATCAGAAATATTTATTCCCTTTTTCTTTAGTTATTGAGTTCTTACTTGAGTGTAGGGGAGGATATTTCTCCCAGGAACACTTTCCTCAGTGCAGTGTAAGAACTTCTTTTTCCTAGTAGGTGGCTCAAAATGCCTGGATTTCTCTCTCTGTTTAAGAAACAGCTAACACCACGTGTGCTCTGATGCTCATTGCACACAGAATTACCCAGGGAAGCCAAGCTTACCTGCAGGTTTACTTGGGGGTGAGAAGAAGGACTCACAGTACCCTCTGTAGGCCCTGTCTCCTTCACACCTTTTTGCATTCAGAGGGTTCCCAATGTCTATCAGCCCAAGCAGAGCAGTGGCTCTGGCCAGCTGGTGGGACATCGCTCATGTAGGATGACTACAGCATACCGAGACAGTCCTGCTGGTGACTGCACACCAACCATGTGGCACCTCTTCTCATATTTCTGCCTGGGATTTCTTGAACTGGTTTTGATGCCTCCTCTGTATGCTCTTGCCAATGACTCAGTCCTGAGAATGCAGTGGTGCAGCCTGCAGCTTTGGACCGGGGCTGCATCGGAAGTTATCGACATATTGGTATATATCTCCTTTCCTCTTGGAAAGAGGACTGCTTTGCAGAAACAAACGAAGTGTTTGTTTGTGATTTCTTAGATTTCCTTTAGGGAGTCTATCACAGTGTTGATATGCTAAAAATGCAGTACATCTTTGTATTTTCTCTGGATAGAAGTAATATTTTACTGTAACTGTGCACTTTTAAGAAGAAACAACAAAGCATTGGCAAAATATTGAAAGCAGCAGTCAGAAATAAGAAAGTGTAATGAAAATGATAAAATTGATAACAAAGAATATAATAAGGGATGAAATGCAGGAAATTGATAAGGGAAAGCCAAAGGTGGGTAAATCCCTATCTGGAGTTGCTGAAGACAACCAACAGGAATTTTTAAACCACAGTAGGAACAAAAGAAATCCTAATGACGGATATAAATATTAGCAGATAGAGATTACAGAAAAGGATTCCCTGGATGTGGAAAACCAGGTATTTCACAGCTATTTTTTTTTATTTTCTTGATGTATTTCTATTTTATGAAGATCATAGAAGCTCCTTTCAGACACTGGTTTACTGGAAGGAAAGCAAGGCAACATCTTTTACAGATAATAATTTATAAACCATCAGGGCTCAGTAACTTATACCCAGAAGTTCAGAAACCATTGACTGAGGAAATCTTCAGCTTGTTGACATTAATTTTCAATTCATCTCAGAGTACCAAGGACATTCCAGCCGTACAGATTGCAAATGGCATGATGATATTCAAAGAGGGCAAGCAGAATGATGCAAGTAACAGTGGCCCGATTAGCCTACCATTTGCCTGAGGGGAAATAATGCTTAGACCGATACAGATTTTAATCAATAAAGAATTAGAAGATGGAAATATCTTTGGACTGACACCAAGGAAAGCTGATTTTACCAAATAACTGCCAACTCCTCCTTCAATGAGATTCAAAGTTCAACTTTTAAAGATAACTAGAGAGATACAATATATTTCATACAGCATTCATGCTGTGGGACACTAATTAAGACTAAAGCTCTTTAAAATATCACTAGATCATATGATAAATAGATTAATAGTTAGATACTGGCCTGTATTGAAGAGAAGTTGTCCCTGGGTAATTATCTTTCAATGAGACTTTTCATAGTGTGCTTGACAGCAGCCAGGTGCATGCCTCATCCCATTCATCTTGGAGTAAAAAAAAAAAAACCCTTCTAAATATACATTTACATACAAAGATTACTAGAATGGTTGAGGACACAGCAGTCATATGGAGCACTATGATCATGTGTCAGATGAACACAATGTGTTTAAACCTGCAAAATGCTGCACACTGAGGAGCAAAGAAGGTGGGCCAGTCCTTGAGAAAGTGGGGTTGCCTACTGGAATATGGCAGTTTTGGAGAGGGTTGGTGCTCACGGTGGACAAGCTGCCTGAGCATGGCTATGGCAAAGGGGTCAAACCAGCCCTTGGGTGCCTGTACAGGATTAGCAAGTGGGAGTAGGCAATTCCAACTTAACAGCAAGGAAAGATCAAGGAAGTGGCTTACAGTGAGCACCCTGAGGAGCTCAACCAGTTTATATTGTCAAAAAATTACATAAAGACACAAAGATTGCAAAGAAATCTACATACTTTCACAAGATGAAAAAAACAGGTTCAGGATGGCTCTTTTACTCCAGTAGAGCCAAATTGGGCAAAACTGAACACTGAAGCCAGGCCCACTCAAATGAGAAACCAGGCACATGTTTTTGATGAATGAAGGTCATTAAAATACTGGCACAAACTACTACAGGAGCTAGTAGTTTCCCATTTTTTTATTTCATCTCATTAGGACAGGATGGGTTATCTGTTTTAATCAAGTACAGGTAATTAGGCTCAATATGGGAATAACTGGGCAAAATATGATGGCATATGGTATACAGAAAGACAGAGCAGATGATCAAACAATCCCTGTGGTCTTTGACTCTGTGAAATTATGAAATCTGTCCGATCAAATTTAGTGCTAGCAAAGTGCTGACCTCCAAATCCAGACTTGACCCAGGAGAGTCTTTAATGTCTTTGGACCCAGGCAGACCAGCCTGCTGTTACTGCAGGCTCCACAAGTGGATCCTGGAAATTCATTGTACTCATTGAACACACTGAAGTCATGGAATGTTGAACTCAGAGAAGTTTACAGTATCAACCAACTGTGAATGGGTCTGGGGAGGCAGCAGCAGATGTTTGTTGCTCAGCAATGACTGCATACAGAGACAGTGGTAGGGCCAAATCTAGAAATCAGCAAAATCAATGGGAGGAGTCTCACTGACTTAAGTTGACTTAGGATGAGGCAGAACCGGGGTTGTGATGTTCCCACTTATTTATATAGGAACAATTCAAATACAGAGGAAGTGATACAGGGTTTAATATAAATACTATATGCATGCTGCACGTGGAAGTTGATGGTACATTCATTCTCACTCAGTGGCTGTTACATGTAGAAAGCTCCTCTCTGAGATGTCAGACATATTAGGCTTTTAAATATTTAGCATATCATAAACCTATAGGTTGCAACGTCATCTTTGCTGTTATCTGTGAAACAGGTCCCAGTCTTTGTCTACTAAAAAGCTGGGGGGAAAAATATAGAAAAACTAAAGAGCATTTAGGGTCTGATCCAGGCTAACAATGGCACAAAACACCAAGACCAGACCAACATGCAGGCATCTATCCTGCTCCCCTTGATGCCATGGAGCAAATGGCCCTTTGGCCTGTGCTGGCAGCAGGACTGCCTCCTTCCATCCGAATGATGTTCCAGCATGTGATGTGGTGTTGAGTCAAGCTGCACTCTTCCCCTCTTCGCGACTTACCAGCAACACTCCCTTCTCTTTCATTTTTCATCCCAGGAACGTATTAAAACTAATCAAAGCCGTCTCCTTTGCCAGGCACTCTGTGTCTGTGTAGAAAAAAAAATGAATGAGTTAAAGGCAGGGCACAGGCTACTATGTTGAATTTCCTGTCTTTTGTGGTCAGCCTATCTTACAACACCCGGACATGGGCTGTAGTGGAGACCAATATAGATTTGTATTTATTAATGATTTTAGTGTATGTGAGGGCTAGTCACTTTTGTGTGCAGGTTTTTTTTTCTTCCATGTTCTGTTGTTCTTGCTGCCACAAACACTTGTGCCTGGAGAAAAGAATTAAAACAGGGGAGAAAAATAGATCGGCCTCTATCAATTGGCCTGTTCAGCAAAGAAGGAATAGATTTTACTCTAATCTGTACCATTAGCATAACAAGAGAAATGCTGGAGCAGTTGTTAATAACAGCAAAGAGGTTGTTTAAGTCAAGCATGTGTTTCAGCTCCACGGGCTGATTAATCTTGTCACCATTTTTTTTTTTTTTGTTCAGAAAACATTTCANAAAAAAAGAGGCAGCAGAATAGCCACGTCCCCGCCTTCAAACCTGTCTCTGTGTCTACCCTTACTTCTGCCTGGATTAGTCGACATAAAGCTGTTTTCTACAGCCAGGGCCCTCAATGGCAAGTTAAATTCAGACAGATTGTGAGGAGTGGAGAACATGGGCCTGAGAAAAGGGACCCGGCTCCCGCCCTGACCCCGCTTTGTTCCCCCGCCGTGGTCACCTGCCACCCCGCACAAAGGCCCGCGCCGCCGCCGCCGCCGCCGCTGCGCCGCCCTGACCCACCCCGGCCCCATTGGCTGCCGCCCCGCTGTTGCCGGGGAAGGAAGGCCAGGAAGAGGCCGGGGAAGGCCAGGAAAGGCCAGAGGAGGCCGGAGGAGGCCAGGATGGCCAGGGAAGGCCGGGGGATGGGATTCCGGCAAACCCACCAGCCGGCCCGGCTGCCGGGCACTGGCGCAGGGTGGCATGGCGGACACCACCGGCTGGTGCCTCATGGGTGACCGGGAGGAGGTTCCTCATGGCTGTGAGGCCTGGGGCAAGCGGCTGGGTGGAGAGCTGCTGCCGAGGTGAGGTCTGGTGGCCCATGTCCCCTGGCGTGCCATCACCTCCTTCGGTAACCCCTTCCCGGTGTAAGAACAGGCCTCTCCTGCCTCTGCCTCGCTTTACTTTAATCTCTGTTTGGCACGGTGGGAGCTGTAGCTGCTTGGCTAAATTAAAAAAAAAAAAAAACCAAACAAACAGTGGGTGAGTGAGAGCAGCCTCCAGCTCACACTTGCTGTCAAAACCTACCTGCACACGGCAGAAGCTTTTTTTTCTAATTTGCAGGCGGATCTGCTGACAGTAATGCTGGAGGGAGGAGAAGAGACAACAGATCCTAGCCTAAATACCCTGCTCACCCATAATAAAGGAATGTTGTCCATACTTGTTCCCGCTGCTGAAGCAAACAGGAAAAAAATATTGCTGCCTCCCTGCAATATTTCCTGATTTGGGAAAACTTTTATGCACGTGCTTGTCTGTAAACGTGCCACCGCTGCTTTTCATGCAAGGAAGCTGCTGGCAGGCCTGAAGCTCGTCCTGGTTTATGGCGCTGGTGGGGCCTGGGCCCCCTGTGGGCGTCAGAGAGGCAGGCTGCCCCCGCCGCCGCTCACTGATGACTTCAGCCAGGCCACGAGCAGAGAGGAGTCAAAACCAAGAGCAACAGAGTCCCCTGAGTGATTGGCCTGAAATAGGAAAAAAATACCCAGTGAGGCTTGTTGATGCAATGTTACGCCATTAGCGTGCAAATGTCTCGCTGTGCTTTTGTGCCTCCTTACGTCTGCTGTATTTTACTGAAGATCTCAGGAAGGATATAGTGCCCTTCATAGTAGGTCTTACGTTTGTTCACCTTGTTACAGAAAATAGACACACAGCTCCTGCAAAAAAGCTGTTGGTAAAGGCTCCTGTATCCTAATGGAAGCAGCAAAGGATACAGTGGTGCTTCAGGGAACTACAGACTCGGAAATGGTGATAAGTTTGCAACATTTCAGCTTCCACCACCCAGCTGGGAGGAATCTGTAGCTTGAAATCTGTCGTTCAGTGTGTTTGTATATTGTGATCTTACTCAATGATTCTGTCACAAGTCGTGTTATCTGGCAGCTAGGATAATTTTATTGTTCTCCATCTATGGATATTAATTGTTTTATAAAAGTGGGTCGCAGATGTTTTGCACCTATGGATTCCTTCACACGCACACACTCTCTTCCTTCTTTTTTTTTTTTTAAAGAAATAATTAATTTCTCCATGCAAATCTGCCTGTGCAGCTTTTGTAGCTGTCTTGGAGACCACGTTCTGTAAGCACTGAGGTCCAGCTCTAGGTACTCTCTTTGTTTCCCCAAGCTCATCCTGTCTTAACGATGGAGAAGCTGCGAGTCACCCAGCCATGGTTTTCCTTCTGTTATTTGTTGCCTCTGTTGAAATAACATCAGTCTTCTCTTAAAATAGGAATCACGGAGATATAAAATAACACAATTTCCCCCTTCCTCAGAAGCCCTCTCCTAGGAAAATGTAATACAGGTGACACTAAATATATATTACAAAGGAGGCTAATGGGAACAGTAGCCAAATGTCATCTTGTAAGCGCTGCCCTGATATTTGCTTTGTCACCATGGGCTGTATTGCACTGCCTGACAGTTCCTCAGGACTAGGCCAAAGGAGAGACGAGAATTTTGGAGGGGCTTAGTTTTAAAACCCTTCTTCACAAGTTCCATGGTCATTCCACCCCCCTACCCCACCCGGTGGTCTCTCCAGTGTTTTGGTCTGCCCTGAGATGGATTTAAAAAATCAGTTCATTATCCTCATTGTTTCCAGAGACAGCCACTTTGCTTACTTTAACTATTACAGTCTCTGAGGGGATTTAGGTATGATTCCATACACAATAAGTAGCCCCAAATTAATGAAAAGTTAACAAAAAAAGGAAAAAGAGGATAAAAGATGTATGAATGCATTTGGGGATATAAAACATCACTGGTGTTCTATGTATTTTAGGGAGAGATATTTACAATTCTTATACAGATACAGAAATTAGCATAAATACAGATATATTATTCGAAATTCCACACTATTACAAATGATCTGGGGGGAATGGGAGGGGCACATACACATGAGAGATGCGATGTCTATTTTAATCGCACCAATTCTCTATGTGAAGAATTGTCTATGTGAACAGAATTGACTTTAAAATCCAACCGCTAGGAACCTGGCCCTCTTTTAAGTGGGTTTTGGTCAGAAGGTACATAAGGGCAATAACTTTACAGAATTGTAAACATGGTTTTACTAGTAACATCTGTTGCGCTTTCTTTCTCCTTGCCCCATAGTGGGCTATTCTGAGCTGACACCAAGGATATTGTCGTGAGTTAAAAGTGGCTCTCTGGAGACTGGACCGTTCTGTGCTTACAGTCTCTTACTCTAAAAGTTCCCAGGAGAAGCGCTTGACACACTAACTGTTTGACAGAAGGACAAGGCAAGATGACAGCTTGGGACGCCTATGTCCATCAGAAGTCTCAGTCTGTATCCCACTAGCAGAGGGTATTTAAAGATCAGACACATAAATAATAGCATTCACACACATTTGGTTACAATGCTTAATAGCCGTATCAGGAATCAGGAGAAAAAACAATGCATCCTTTATAGTATTTTTAAAGGAATTAAAATAGCTAGTTAGGACATTTTTTGATTTTTATCTTTTTGTTTGTTTGTTTGTAAACCTTGAGTTTAATTAATGCCAAACTGTCATTATTTTAAAAGTAAAAAAAAAAAAAACCAACAAAAAATTCTGTTTCACTTTCCCATCTATTTCAAGCCCCGAAGGTTTTCCTTCCAAAAATGGTCCAGCATGTTTCTTTTTATTTTAATGGTTTGATGCATAGGAAAAGGGTTAACTGCATAACTCAATCACACAATATCTTAGATTACAGATAGCCTGCAAGAAAAGGTTTTGCAGCGTGGTAATAACTACCACTGCATCGTGGGAACAGGCTGTGGCAGACAATGATGGAATTGACAATGGTGCATACAAAGGCCACCTTTGGGAGAAACCATATCTCACAGCATGCTGGGAAAAGTGAGAAATAGTAGCAGATGCTGTCAGGACTATAAGCAACAGATGCCTCCTGGCCAGCGTTCAGCCAGTACAACCAGATCACACCATTCATAAGCAGGGAACATTTTTTTTTCTCCCTCTCTTTGTAGGAGGGAGGTAGCAAATACAAATATTGCAGAGGAATTAAAAACAGCAGATGGTGGCAGCAGGATTTGATGAGATCAGGGTCAGGTATGGGTATACATTTGGTAGTGGCATTAATCATCCTTTCCCTTTGGGAACTGAAAGTTCAGGCCACTAACACAGCATTAAATTGACCACCTTCAGGTTATGTTTTACTTACCCAGTCACCCTCAATACCCCCTTGTCATCCTCCCCCCACTTCAACAGCATGGCCGCATAGCTCTCTCGTGCAAGGCTCTGGTAGATTTAAGAGAGTTTAAAAGAACATATGTTCAATATTTGGTTAATTCAATTTGTGCTTAAATCATTAATAAGCCAGCCAATCCCGAACAGGAAATGTTAAAAGCCTCCTATTAAACCCACTGCATTATCTCTCTCTCTCTTGTGCCAAGCTGGTTGTTTTCACCTACAAATGCTCTCTGTTTATTATCGGCTTGAATATATTTGGTCACCTTTCATCTTCCATCTATTGCTCGAGACATTTAGCTTATAGCTCCCGTCGTAAGAGCTCCAAAGGAAATGAGGAGGTAAATAATACAGCTCCCTTGGAAAAACAAAGTTGGAAGTGTAAATGAGCTTTCTTGCATGTGTTGCTCAGTACATTGCGTTCAATACGGTCAGATCATTAAAGGAATGTAAATGAACAATTCGTTTCAGAAAGTGACACAGATTCCATTTCAGAAGCCTGTTTCAGGTATTAGTTTTATTTTAAGAGCGGTTTGAACTCGTTACAGGTCTCTGTGTGAGGACTTGTCAAATCTCTGAGATAATTTTTCAAAAACAAAATGTATTTTCTCCCAGTCATTGCTCTATTACTGGATTGTTGAGTAAACAGGATGGTGATGAAGGCATAATCATTCTTCTGCTAGGGTTGTGAGTTTATTTGGCAATTAGGAGAATACAGTCCAGTAATTAGACGATCTGGGTCTGTGATGCTGGTTTCCTCACCTTAGGTAGGTAATATTTTTTCCATTCCTCAGTTTTCTCTGTTGTGAAATAGACATTTTCATTATACCTGCATCAAAGGAGTAGTGTGGATGCTTAAACAAATTATTCTTCATTTGCCCAGTAAGTTTGTGGAGTCTGAAAAACATGCCCAGTAGGCATGTTGTGTCAGATGCCAAGGCCTGACGGTTTGGCAGTTGTAATATGAAACTTTGACACATAAAATGTAGGTTCTGAAATTCAAGGTACAGGAGAGCTGAGAGCTGTCTTCCCTTTATTGAATTTCTTTTTTGAAACTCTGCTATAGGCTTGCGCAGAGTGTTCTGGGAAGACATCCAGCATTACCCAAGCACCCTGACCCTGAAAGTGGACCTTTTTGGCCACCAAAAGCACTGATTGTCTAGAGACATAACAGGGAATCTGGCAACTAGTTGTGGGCCAAATCAGGTCCTCCAATCAAAACACTAGATTTTACTTTACATGATTTTGTAGGTATTTGCTATGTGGATGATAAACTCATTAGAGGTTTTTCTTTTAATTCTTACTCTAAAATTCATCCTAATTATCAGTGAGTTAGGATTTGGAGCATATTGTATCCATATGCTGGGGATAAACTGGAGATTAGGGAGGCACTACTTAATTTATTAATCTGTCTGTTGCATAAATACGCTGGGATGAGCAAGAATGAAGATGATATTCTGTGGGCAGCAGGGGAAGAAAATATTTCCAGTCTTCTCTGCATAAGTTTTCCTTCTTCCAGATTGCTATCTTCAACATCATCAGATTCATTCACCTCAGGGTCTATGGCTTGATCTTTCTCCTACTAAAGCCAAATGACTCATCACTACTGAAATGGTAAGAAGATTGGGCTTTCATTATTCAGTATACTCTTCTGTTTTAATTATTTAACAGAAATGGGGGAAATCTGTGTATTCAACAGGAGATTGCACTGGAGATAGATGTTACTTCCTACTTACTTTTGCACACAGAGTACATGAAAAAGGAATTATCTCAGTTAAAATGTAGTGGGTGTAAAATGAACAGAATGGCATGATTCTCTACGCTAAGATGTTTCACAGAGCTCCGAGCCAGATGGGACAACTAGATAATTTGGTCTGACCTCCTGTGTATCAGAAATTATTACATATTTCCGAGTTATCTCTTTCTCAAGCCTGGTTGAATGCATGCTTGCCTAAAGCATAGCTTGTGCTTGGCTGATGCACATGTGATTATCTGATGAAACTCACAGCTTTGGGATAATAATAAATAAAATAGAGAAAAAGCAATAGACGTCTGTATGGACAAAAATATTACCCACGTGAATGCTATCCAGTCTTTGGTTATGAATGATAAGGCGCTTCTGGGACATTAACATTTAGGTATCTACAGTTACAAAACTGAGGGCTTTATGAGGCATTTTATTACTCTTTTGAAGGCTCTGGCATTGGCCACTGTATTTACAATACTGGCAAAGTTATGACAGAGAAATATTTATTCTGTTACTGCTGTGATATCCTGCTCGACTGAGAAGGTATGGCAGACCTCTGCTGGACCTTGTTGGATGAAATGTTTGTATCAAAATCTGGGCAAGCACTCAGTTTACAACTACCAGCAGCTAAATGCCTACAAAGTAGCATAATCAAAGAGAATGCTTTTACGAGACAGATATGGTTCCTCTGACTGAAAGAAATCAAGCAACCATATTGGCTCTTGAAATGCACATGACTTTGTTGTACAAAGTGCCAGATTGAAAGTGAATTTTTGTAGAGTCCAAACCAGACCTTTCTCTTCCAGAGTTCTGGATAACAAACTAAACTGATCCCTTAACCAGACAGTACAAAGCCCTGTAAATATGAATTTGAACAGTGATGTTTTGGAATCCATGTTTAGTTATGGAGCCAGCTATTGATAAATGGGAAAAAACTGTCCATGAAACCGGTCGATCCTGAACTTTGAGGTATTGAAATCTTGCAAACAGGGTTATAGGTTTGTTTTTTTTTTTTTTTCCTCCTGAAATACCTTTGATTGTAATAAAATGACACACTTAAATATGTTGGCTAAATAATCCTATTCCATGTTACCCTTTGACATGCTAAGAAAGATGGTATGTATTAAGTACATGCTACCTGATCCTTAAAAATACATGTTCTGAGGATTGGCAGCAAAGAAATTTCCCAGCAGGGAAGGCAGAGCCATGCCCAGGGTGGTGCAGGTGAGCTTTGCAGCGTGGAGGCAGAGCTGAGTCCAGGGACGGATGTGGCCAATGCAAGAAATGTCCATGGTCCAGCGGGGATATGGGAATGCAGCTTTGGAGACTTTGGAGCAACTTGGACTGCAGCACTCTATGACTCTGGCAGGGTATGTTCCTGCCTGATCCTGTAGTCCTGCACATGTTGCAATACGGGCATCTAGAGTTTGGTCCTCAAAGATCTGGCCTCACTTTAAGAATATTGACCTCCCTTTTAACTTGTATGGGGGCAACCAAAAGCTTTTTAGTGCATCTGTAGATCAGACCTTTACTTGAAATTTCAACAGCTGGATGGAGCTCTGATCTCCCACACCTGCCTTGGAAGATCAGCAAGATCCATTCTTTTAATTTCCAAATCGTAAAGAAAAAGACTTGCTTGGGAAGGTATTTTTTATTAATAGCCAATTGTACGTGGTCAACACAGGTCTCTATCGTTGTTCTTTTGATAAAGTTCGAAACTCCTGTGATTACTAGTGAAAGCAAAAATTTAAAAATGGAACTTTTGAAGCCTAATCAAGCTTGTGTATTTGTTTTCCTGCTAGGCTTCGGATAAATCTTTCCACCCAATAGGAAGTTCTTTTGTTTTAACTTTCTGTCTCGAGGAGCCAATCGTCAAACTTCCCCCAGTGCCCGTAAGTTCAGCTGTCATTAGTCCTTTCTTCTGAAATGACTAATTTCCATCACTCCATGTCATCCATGAATGGGAAAGTAATCAGCACCATTTAGAGAGAAAAACCACTTGAGCTGCAGGATCCTTTTCTCTCTGTCGGCTGATTGTGATTTCATATCTTTTATGTAAAGCAGACTTTCAGAGCTGTTACCTATTTAAGGAATTTTTCAATTAACATTTTTTTTCTTCAAGAGTGACCAGGGCCTTTCGATTCCACCACAAAGGGTTGGCTTACTTTTCATATAACACTGAGCTCAGCTCAGTTCCTTCATCCTGAAGGTCTTTTATTTGGCAGTGATAATTTAGTTTAAACCCTCACCAATCAATAGCTGATCAATGCACAGCAGGAGAGGATTTCTATTGAAAACCCATTACACTTCAAGGGACTAAAATTTTCTCGTTTGAACAAAAAGTGCTCCAACCTTATTCAAAATCTGTCTAATTGGCTCTCGGTTAAAAACAAAAATAAGCCTAAAAGGGAAGAAAGTTCCATATGAACATTAAGGAGAGACCGAGGTTAAGAGCTGGTCCTGAAAGGTAATGAGAACCTTTAGTTTTTGAAGAACTTAGTCTTTCAGGACTTGCCAAGGTTGGCCTCTAATGTTAAAGTGCATTTTATGAAGAAGGTCATATTTATTTGTAAATGTTTGCATTAGGATTGATTTTCCTTGAGTGTGAAGTATATTATTTCCAAAAAATAAATCCTTCAAAATGCATAGTTTTTCTGCCTTCACAGGATGGGGTAAAATCAAATCCCAAACAACATGTGTAATCCATTCTTTACCCATCTGTTAGCTGGTTGTTCTTCTAACCAGGGAATATCATAATCACGGGGTGTAAATATTGTAAAGCTGGCCTCAACACTAACTGTGATGCAGAGACTTGTGCTTTCCTGCAGAATGATCCTCAACCCTCACCATCGGTGTGAGCCTGATCTGATGCAACTGACATTGTGGGGAGCTTTATCATTGGTTTCTGTGTCATTGCTTCTCTGTCCAGCTGAGATTGCAGGACCACACTGATATGGCCTCAGGACCACTTCTAGGGCTGCTCTGTGAAATGCCCATTGCAAACTCCTGTTTTGCCAGGTGCTGGCTGGATCCTGGTCTGATTTCCCACAGTTTTGTCTCCATCTCCCTTCTGCTCCTTCCTCTGCTGCTTCTCTCCGCTCTCAAGCAGGAAAGGTGAGAGAAAGCTGTGTCATCCACAGCTGCAAGAGCATGGGCTCCTGGCAAAACAAATAGCTGTTTCCATGCCCCAGCTGAGTGACTGCTGCCACAGCTTCTGAGGTTGCCTGGTGGCCTCAGAAGGTGCAGAAGCTCCATGAGTGCACCTGTGCAGGTGGGGCCCCAAGGAAGCCTTCTGCTGAGCGCTACCTCTCTGAGCCATACAGAGATCCTCTATTCTGCTCCAGGACAGGCTGTGCCCCAAACCACCTCCCCAGGGAAGAAGTGACAGTCATGGGTTTCCCAGAAGTAGAGGAAAATTGTAGTTCTCCATGTGATCTGGAGGGAGAAGGGAACACCTTAGTTGCCCATCCTTAATGCCACTGAGGAGCAGATACTCAGGCTCTGGGTTTGGTTTGTCCAACCAGCTTAGCCCAGAGCCCCCAGAGAGCACTGGTACCCTCTTTGACCACTCCTGGTGCGGGTCTTCTGACGTGGGAGACGCCGTGTCAGTGAACAGAGCTCTGCTCCCAGCTCCCCTCCTGCCCAGCACCAATCCTGCCTGCTACCGCTTCACCTGGTCTTTCCCCTGCTACCTCTGTTGCTAGAGGTGAAATCCAGCCCTGCGCAGAGGCTACAGCATGGGGTCCCTGTGCCATTTAATCCCTCATCCATCAGCCACATACATCTTTGTCCTGGCCTTCTGCTCTGAGTTTTCTTGTTTTTTTCTGTCCCATCCCACTTAGACACCAACAGAAGAAACGCCTTCCTGGGTGCCTGTGATTTAATGCAGTGAGAGAGTACAAACAGTGACAGGGACACCTGGTTAATAACTCATATCACTCCCTCACAACACACTGTTTCCTAATCTGTAGTTGTTTCAAACAGCAGGGAAAGAAAGCACAGCCACATTGGAGCTGTTATGTTCTTGCACGAAGGTGGAGTTGAAAAAGTTGCCCTTAGAAAACCATTGTTCCAATTCTTATGTTAGCTGTTTTTATTTTCGAAGCTTTTTAAGGATAGTGAAAACCCCAAATCATTGTCAGAACAGTCTGACTTTGCAAGATTATTCTCCAGTATTTTTTATCAGGACAATAACTGAATTTTTCAAAATCAAGCACAATGGATTTTCTTCGTGGAAAATAACTTCTCATCAAATGAAATCTTTTTATGCAGAATTAAAAAAAAAACACAATACCTTCAGCTAAAAACTTTGTTAAAAACTTTAGTAGAGGAAAAGAATATCTGAAAAATACCCTAGCAAATTGGGCAAGAATGTGTCCACTGAAAATTTTGTAAAACAAAACCAGTTTTGATTTGCACTCCTATTTAGTAAAATAATTTTCCCAAGTTTTGGTCAATTCTGCTTGAGAAATGTAAAGAAGTTAGGTTCAATCTTAGAAACTAGAAGCGGAAAGAGCTTTTACATAATTTTGTTCTCCTTGTTGAAGACAAAGGATTTTTCTTCTTCCTACCATGTGTCTTCCAACAGTATGCTTTGTCCCAACCAGGACATTTTTTCACAGAAGTAATTGTGGGCATTAAAAAGAAATAAAATCTTTATGAGTGTTATCAATGTCACTTTGGCTAATAAAATACAAGATAAAGGCAGCTAAGGCACTCTGCAGCATTAAAAATACCCCAAGAAGGTGACGACAATTAGGTTGTTTTTTTTTTTTTTTTCAGTTCATTTCAGTTAGTTTCTGTCTCTCTGAAATTTTTAATTTTCTATGTCTACTAAAGACTGTCTACCAAGATCACCTGTGTGGTGATGTTATGGTGGGGGAGCTGCCCCTGCAAAGGGTCTCTAAACTTAGATGAACCTTGAAATGACCAGTACATTTCCTGTAGATTGTTTTTTTTCTCACTGAAATCTGTGTAGGTGGCTGGAAAATCTTTTTTTAAAGAAATGAGCACAGAATGCATTGTTAGAATAAAAGTGCAAAGTGGCATGGTTTCACTGGAGAAACCCCAGCTCCCCTGTGTGATACAGCACACAGCTGTGCTCCACAGACGCAAGCAGGTTTCTGGCTGTCTTATTTCCCCTCCTCAGCATTGTTTGGGTTTTTTTGTCAGGCCACCTTCCTCTAAAGCCGCCTCCCCCGGGACAGGGGCTCTTGGCTGCCTTTGAGAGGTGACCCATCCTGCCACCAGCCCCAGCTCTGCAGCCCCACAGCATCTTCCCACACAGCCCCGCGCCTGCTGCCCACAGCCAGCACTGCTGCTAGAGGGAAGCTATGCCAGGAATGGCTGGTCGAATGTAAAAAAGAGCACCTCAAACTCCAGAAGGTCAGAAAACCATATTCTTATTCATTAAGGACGTGCTTCTCTGCCGCTTTGCTTAGGTGAGGTTATACAAGTAATCACACTGCCAGAAGTGGGTGAGCAGGAGTGGCTTGCATGGGAGGGTTTGCAGGAACCAAACCTCGGGTTTGGTCTCAGTTATACTGGTTTAACTCCAGGGTAATACTATGCCAGTAGTTAATTTGGTTTGGTTTTAATTAACAATGGACATCAAATATTTCTGCTGCTCTAAATTCAAGTGAATGAATTTCACTTGTACATAAGTACAAGTACATAAACACAGACACTCCCATCCCAAATACTGTCAATAATTATTTTTTTCTGAAAATATTTCTTAGTGAGTTACTTGCTTCTCTGCACTAATTTTAGCGAGGACCAGTCTTGTTCCATGTGGCAGAAGTTTACCCGCTGCTGATGTGAAAGGTCCCACAGATCCCATTATGGAAAGGCTCCTGTGATCCATGTCCTCTGAAGCTACCAAGAAGCCCTAGCTGTGAGACCCACACCACACTCAGCCCCCTGACCTCTGTGCTCCAGTGCAGTTTGGATTGACCCCCTAGTTTGGCCTGATCCAGAGATGAACTTAGGCTTCTCAGTGTGGAGTTTATACCCCGGCTTTCATGCCAGAAGCATCTTCTTGAAAAGCATCCCTTAAACGTCATCAGACAGACATTAAGTAAAAAGAGGAAGCATGGGAAATCTCAGAAGGGATCCTGTTTGCAGACTTCCAGATCCGCCTGCAGATCCTCCTGGAGGATATGGATCCAAATAACAGTGGTATAATAATAACAGCAACAGAAATAACAGTTGCGTATGATGCCTACTTTTCAGTAATGTACTCAGGAAATCACACTATAACGCCGGTTCTTGAGCAGCTTTTGCAGGAAGTGAGGCTTCACAGGTTGTCATTTTAGTTCTCTTGCTCTTCTATGCCACTTCCTCGCCCATTAGCCAAGATTTATTTTGTAGGTAGATGATTTGCTTTCTTTTACAGAAGAGTTGGGTGCTCTCATTTCTTCCTTTCGGTTTTCTGTTTTAGCAGCAATCTGGTAAAGCTGCTGACATTTCCAGGAATGTAGTCTTCCATATTGATATAAAATGGTGACCATCAACTTCGTACTTATTCTTCTATACACTGAAAAAATTCCCGGGGGATTAGTCTAAGCATCTCCAATGGCCATTAAAAAGTAGCTAAACAAGCATAAGGAAGAGCATTTATTTTGACAAGACAAACTTTTGGCACCTTTACCCGTGCTCCCTAATCTCTTACACCGAGCACTGACCTCAGCAGGCTCCTGGGACAAGGTACTATTCAAGAGGGCGAACTGAAAGCCCTCTTACTTTAGCCCTGAGTAGTTAAAATCCAAAAAGGTGCATTGGGCTAGTAGTCCTTTCAGAACCCCTGCCCCTTCAATGATAGCCATTTCTTCTTAGCAAACCCTTTCTACTCCTTTTCTTCTGTTCCTCTCTCCTCCTTTTAAGGCTCCTTTGAGTGAGTGCTGTGCCTCTTGTTTTTCTTTTCCTTTGCCTGCTTCCTCCCTCTTATTTGTTTAAACCATTCCCTTGTTCATCTGCTCTCATTTTCTCTCTGCCTCTAACCCCCCCCATTCAGTGTTATTCTCCGTTGTTTTTTTCTGTGTGGGTGTGAGCACATTCTCCTGCCTTATCAGCTCTCTGGCCCTTTCTCTACAACATCTGAGTGGATGCTGGAATGATCTTTAGCCAGAATCTCCCTAGGGGTCTCAGTCCCAGGCTCCAGAGCTTCTGAAATGAGATGGAAAAAGAGAGACACCCTGGCAGCAGCTTGTCCCTAATGGCCAGATGGCCAGCACTCACATTAATACAATATCAGGCATTGCTGTAGTTCTGCCTTGGAAACTGCTTGCCTGTGCTGGCATCTTCTCACACTCCTCTGACAGCCATGCCAGTCCCAGCACCCTCTTGGGAAAAGAAATGGAAATGACCACATAAATACTTTGAATTCAAGTCACTGTGCAACAAGAATTATCTAATATTTTCATGCGTGAACGTTTACGTTATCCCCTCCCCCTACACACTCCCCCCTCTGTCCCCCTCCACTTCCATTATACATTGTCCTTTCCTGTATGTTTTGCTGATATTGAATTCAGCTCCCTTGCAGCCTGGGACTGATGTTTTTGAATTTACCCTAGCTTTCATGTGTACATCCTTTCACACTGTGCTTTGTCGGGTGGGAGACCAGAAAGCAATTGCACATGTCGGGACTGGAAGCGGCCAACTATCTACAAAGGAACAATCGGCTGTTAATGTTTGGCTATGGTTAGATGGAGGAACAAGCAGGCAGTGCCTTTTTTTTTTCCCCCTTTTTTTTTTCATGACCTTGTAATACCGTGGGGCTTTGCTTTGTGTCATGCCATTCCCAGAAAAATACGGATGTGAAACAGAACGTTTTGTGGCCGATGGCAGGATCAGAGGAGGCAGAGGTGGAAAAAAGCTGTTGAGTGCATCTAGTGCTCACAGCCGCTCTTTCTTCTCTCCCCAGGAGTGCATTATTCAGCCCACCTCCGTTGCCAGAGCTGCCCCTCTGGGTCTAGCTTCCCCAAAACTACGCACTGTGCAGTGTAAGCAAGGGCTGCGTGCAGGGCTCTTCTTCCTGGCCTCCGACAGAGTACGATGCGGCTCAGCTTTGGCTGTTGTGGGGTCAGACTCGGCCTGCTGCAGAGAAAGACATGTTTGGTGTCACTCGAATGGCCAAGCTGCAGTTGCTCACCCAGGTGTGCCTGCTCGTCTGCCCGCAGCAGGCTCCAGCCCATGTGCCAAAGGAGGAGTTACCTGCCTACATGGGAACATCGTCTCCTCCTGCGGATCCCAGAGCTTCCTGTGCTCACATGTCGGGATGGGTGGGCAGCCTGAGCGTGTAGGAGCACCTGTCACCTCAGTGCAACATCAAAGCATAAGCCACTGAGCAGAGAGGTGAAATTCTTTCAGAGGAACTGTGTGGAGTCCCTCACTCCCGTTGGTAAGGGATGGCTCGCCAGGCCAGTCCTGCTGGGACGGCTCAGGTGGACATTCCCTTGCTGGTGTGACTAGGGGCACCACCCGGTGCTGTGCGTGCAGCTTTGTTTGCTTTTTAACCTCTGCTTGTCTCTTGCTTGTCTGTCTCCCTTACAGCTTTCTAATCTTTCCTGGTTTTCTTTTACTTGGAGTGGAAAGGGGAGGGACACTTAATCCTGTACTGCTTCCTTTTTTTCGGTAGGCTAACCCTTGCTTGTTTAGTATCTGACCCTGTTCCCATTGAAGTAAATCCCAAAACTCCCATCAAGTTCAGTGAAAACAAGAGTAGGCTCTTAAACCATTACTATTAATAATTATGTTACTATGATGCTAATTACTACTGCTATGACTACTGTGTCTACTACAACTATTACTAGTATTGCTAGTATCGCTATTACAACTAATAATATGATTTATTACCTATTTCTTTTTTCTTTGGAGCACTTTGTAGAGGCTGGGAGCACCATATGCAGCTTAAAGGATTTCCAATTTCTAGCTGAAAAGCCAGAAATTATTTTGGTGGGAACCTTTAGCCAGGAAATTACCTCTTATGCTAAAAGAGGCAACAGCATTTAGTTGAGTTTACATCTAGGAAGTGAACAATGGCTGGAGTTAAAAAAGAAGGAGACCGAAACAAATGGAGCTTGGCAGGTCTGCCTCAGCTTTGGCGGAGACGTTTACGAGCCTCTCAAGCAGCTTGGAGGTTGCAGGTCTAACCAGACAGTGCTACCTTTAGACTTAGGGAGATGTAATGAGAGGGGAGAACAGGTGGCCCGGCCCTTTATGCACAGAAGGTTAGTAAATATTTGTCGGCAAACAGGGTTGGCATTAGTGCACAAGCCTGAGCGGGGCTTCATTAAACACAGTTTCTGCTTCAGATCATTAATTCATTTTAATTGTGTGTCCAGTGGTCAGCGCGGGTTGGGGGGACGCGGCGAGATGAATGGGAAGGCGGGAGGTGAGGGGCGCGTGCGGGGATGCCCCGCGCGCGGCAGCCGGAAGGGCGCCCTCCGCGCACCCAGCCCACGTGCCCCCTCTCCTCCCTCTTCCTCTCACCCGAGCGGTAACGAATTTTGCACAGGACATTTCCTCTGGGATTAAATAATGCCTGGCTGGGGTTAATAGCACTTGGCTGTGCTTCATGTCAGCAGCTCCACCTAGCTGGTCATTAATCCATGGCCTCAGGGGAAGTCCTGTACTTCAATTATTGTTGGATTAATGAGATTAGATCTAGTCTGTACCACTCAACAGTTAATTTCCTCGTTTGAATGTTTAAAATTGTGTAAGTGATGAGGAAAAATGTTATGTTCTTAATATAAAAAAATTCTCATCTCCTTTAATGTGAACTGTGTCATGGGCCTTCCTTTGGTTGAGGCATCACTCCTGAAGAGGCAGCGGGTACTGAGGGAATCAGTAAGTGCAGAAGGGGTACGGTCTGCGTTAGAAACAGAAATTGCACTAACCTTGGCTGTCACGTTAGAGTTAGTGTGATGGACTGACAGTGATTTCCACTTAAACACCAATCAATATTAATAGCAATGGAGAGGGCAGATTCTGGCCTGAGCAGCGTGTGAAGTAGTTCTTGTGCATATTTATTAGGACATAAGCACATAGTATGGGATCCTCTTCTGCTGATCTAATCTAGTTATATTATCCAAGACAGCTAAATGTATAGGTAATAAAAGCATGTGCTGATATATCATTAACGTGAACAGCCAACAGACAACTTAATTTTCCTCTATGGTGGGAGTTAATCTTGATTCATCTGTTCTCATTTCTATCTCTGGATTGCTGAGTTTATATGTCTTTTGTTCATGTCTTTTCTCCAGGTATAAGTCAGGTTTTGTCTTAATGTTCACATTAGAGAATGCTAACATAGGTGCACCTTTCCATACATGTGTTGTGAAACCACTTGGATGGCTCTTTTCTCCATGCTGGCCTCTGCCTTCACATTTCACGCCCGACAATTAAAAGCGGCAAAGCTGCCCACCTTTCCTTCCTCTATGCTACTGCACACTGGTGAGGGTGCTGCTGTTCCCCTTCCTGGACCCTGGACTTGCCCTCCTGTCCTCTGCCCTTGGCTGCTGGTGGGCACGGGCAGCAGATGCTCCCTGGACAACACTGCACACTGACCCCTGACTGTCCCGAGAAAGAAGAGGGAAGGTCACTGATTTCCTTAAACTTCTGATGTGTTTTTAGGCAAAACTGAAGTAGCTGTGAGTGTTTTGTGAGAAGAAATACAATATAGTCCTAATGTTTTTTTCAAAGGCCTAACTAAAGACAGAGATATCCCCATTACAAATCAAAACTAGCAACTTCTGTCCAAAGACCGGATCATGTTAAGTATAAATCCACAGCGGGGTAGGGCTGAGAAATTGAGACTCGTGTATGCCTTTAAAGGCAGAGGCTGCAGTGTGGGGCTGCCTTTAGTGTTGACTCTCCTTCTAGCCCTCAAAGCCTTCATGCCTTGCAGGGTGGTGGCCACCTCTGGGAGGAGCGATAGAGGCATTGCCTCTCTGCTCATCCATTCTCAGTCTCTTCACCAAGTCACTGCCTCCCCAGACTGGTGGGGGCACGGGATCAAGTCCCGTGGGACAGGGGAAGGGACCGAGCAGGGTTTCCCACTTTTTAGAGGGGTGTCCTGGCCCAAGTACACCACATCAGAAGGCCAGTGGGGCTGCTCACACATGCCCTCTGGTTGTGTTCAAAGGGTAGGAGGGACCTATTCAGTTATTTGATGTTAAGCACAGAGGCATTAGCCTTCAGAAGGGGAGTCAGGGCGGGAGGTAAGCATGTGACTTGTACAGTCCTCAGTAGGGTGGTCAGAAATTTAGGATACACTTGCATTTCCCACTTTTCCACTAGCTGCTCTATGAGGCTGCCACAGCACAAACTGCTTTTGACACCAGTGGGCAAAAAGTGTACAAAGTGCCTGGAGCGTGGAGGGGCTCTGCACCCCCTCCTTTGTGCGGGTGATGCTAAGAGTCCCAGGGCAGCAGAAACTTCGCTGGGGTTGAGATCAAAGAAGGATAAATGAATGGGCAGGGGGATTGGCTGCCAACCCTTTTACCAATATTAAAAACCTAAGTTAAAAAATAGCAGCAGGTAACCCACAGGCATCACGGGGTCTCAGCAGTGATCTCATTTAGACCAGTATCCTATCCCTGATGATGCTGCTATTAGGGACTTGGATTCATTAGGGGAAGGTCTATTAGACTCCTCAAAATAGTTACAAAATAGCTAATTCAGGCAATGTCAGTCGTTGTCCGAGTTACACCGAAAGCACACAAGTCTGTATCTCCCATACATACATACGTAAAATGATTCGGTCTGGTGTAACCAGATGTCCCCATTATCCACGTAAAGGATAGAGGGCATCGTGAATTTTTCATGCAGAGTGATTTCCATTTAAGTGCTGATCTGGATAACATTGATCTGTAGTCCCCTGGTCATGCTATTATTCTTCCATAGACATGAACAGTTTTGATTCTTCCAAGGGGAAATATAATTTTTTTTGCCTCCACATTGACGTAATGAATGGGACACTGAAATAAAAAGAAAGGTTGAATGGAGCAGGAAGCCTGCGTGTGACCTAACAAAGAGAAGAGTTTTATAGAAAACTTTCTAAAAAATGCAAAACGTTGACCAGAAGTATCCTTTAGGAAAATGATACATTTGATTATTATAGCCGTAACAATGAGCTTTAGTTACAGCAGTGGTAAATTGAGTATCTCACTGGGGACAAGGCTGCAGATTAGACTTCAACTTGGAAATGATATACATTCAAGTAAGCTGAATTTGATCCCAGCCTGACTGTGTAATGGGGGGGGGGGGGGAAGGGAGAGCAAGAAGAAAAAGAGGGAGAGAGAGATTATAGGGTGTGTGGACCATATAATGCCTGTGTTTGAACCTGATCCACTTGAGGAACCAGCAGGATGATGTGGTGGGGGCCCACCTTGTCCCTTTCATCTTAAAATCCAGAGAACTGTTTGCATCAAAATTTGTCCTCTATTAGAGGTTTATTTTGTCATATTCCTCCTAAAAGCCAGGCAAGGATGGGCAAACATCCACCTACATGTAATTCACCTGCGTACCCAAACACATGGCAAACATCAGGAGAGCTGCTAATGCATGCAGAAAGGTGGCAGGACGTGGTGAGGGAGTAGTTCTTTACTGTCTTGCTTGGAAGATGGGCTGAGGGGAGCAAAAACCCATCAGTCAGCTTCCCCGGGCCATTTTTTTCTGGGTAGAGATGACAAATACCCATCTCACCTTATGACTGTAGTCCATATCCTGTGCGATGAGATGCTGCTGAGCAAGGGAGAACGGCATCTGTGAGAAGTGTCCCACATCCTCAGCCTCTCTCGAGTATTAGTCACTGTTCCTGGCACCAGTTCCCCTGTGTCCGAGCTGAGCACTTTCCCAAACATACGGTGCGTGGCTTTGCCTTCTCTCTTGCCACAGCAGAGCCAAAGCCAGGAGGTGGAGGGCTCTGTAGCGGGATTTAAGCCTGTAGCATCCGCCCACAGAGAAAAGGGCGCAGTGTGTTTAGTCTCTCACTCTTTTGTACAAACATTCCCTGAAATCAGCGGATTTGCTCATTTCCACGAATTTTTCACTTTTGCTTCCTGTGCTGAGGATGTTGTTCCAACAGACCCCTGGGTACCAGGTAGCGAGAGGGCTGAGGCGGCGAGGCATCCCTCTCTCTTCCCCCACCCCCCTTTCTTTTTTGGAAGCCACCAAATTTTACACAATCTGTTCAACTCATCTCCAGAGGTAAAAGACAGAAACAGTTGCCAGTTATGTGGGGCTCAGTGATCAGCGGTATCAATGCAGTCCCTTCATTTGCCTCCTGGCTCCGGCTTCCTGATCGGTATGGCCGTTAGCGGAGACAATGCCAGCAGAGCAGATGCAGAACTACAAACCACTGAAGGATGAAAGAGAAAGAGAAAAGTCTGTTTATTGCAGCCAGCTCTAAAAGGGTGGGGGGTGGGGGGAAAGGGGGGAGAAAAAATGACCCAAACTCCATCCAATTAAATTTTCTAATTAAACTGAGGACACACACATTCTCCCCCTCTCGCATTCCCTTTCTGCACACACGCACACGCTCATGCACACGTGCACCCCGGTGCTTTTGGAGCGGGGGTCCTGCCGTGGAGCTCATCCTCCCGGTTCCTGGTGCGGCACATTGTAACAAAGAGAGAGGAGCCTGGTCCGGTTGCAGAAATGATAATGACGTTCTTCTTTTAACGGAGAAACTTCACTACTCCAGCAACAGCATTTAAGGGAAGAACCACTGATGGAAAAATACAGAAGCAGCAGCAAGGAAAAGAAGAAACAATGTGAAATAGGTCAACCCCCACTTTTTCTTTGCAGAATCGCAAAATTAAACAAACTCTATGGAAGACTTAAACATTCACTATGCTGATGCAGTATTTTGTTGCTTCTCCAGTGCTGATTAGAAATGTATGTGGCTGGAGAAATCCTGCTGTGACTAGCTGGAAGTCCTCAGCCATGTGGCTGGCCCTCACCGCTCCGCGTTTTGGCCCCACTGTTGGGAGGGGACAGCTGGGGTGACACGCTGCTGGAGCCAACCTCTGCTTCTACCAGAAGAGTCTTCAGGGCAACTTTCTTTAAACAGGGCTTGGAGATGGCTAGGTCTCACTAGAGCATTGAGGAACTTCCGTTCCCCCTGAGCATCTCTTTCAAAACAGAAAAGGAGGTGGGCGTGCTCCTTAATCAAGGGAAATGCACAAGGTCAGAGAATTTAGAAAAACAGGAGCTGTAATGATATACTTGACAGTAAATACACCCGAGGTAGGCACGAGTCCCTCTGGTAGTTCAACTGTGCTTTGAAACTGGCAAAAAAATTGTCTTGAATTGAGACTTAATAAAAAGTCATAGCCAAAACACAGTATATGATCGCAGACATCATTTGCCAGCCTGAGCAACAAGCATCTGTCAATGAGCATCTTGTGACTTATCACCATAAACATGCGGCGTGCTGCTCAGAACAGGAACTTTTACAGGGTGATACTGAGACACCAAGTATAAATAATAATCCAAATTAAAGTATGTCCAGCATCCTGAGAAGAGCAGAGGCCAGGGCAAGGGCACTGCAAACAGCTCATGGTACCACCCAAAGCTACAATGAAGGTAATTCCCTGGTCACCTCCGCCTCTTTCCTGTGGGAGGTCTCAGGGGCTTCAAGTGGTCCTGTCCCTGCGGGTGAGCCATGAGACACCAAGGGTGGTGTCTGCAGCATGGGGCTGAAACCTAGTGGGATGTTTTCACCACGGTTGGTGGTGCTGGTGTGGTGGAAAGGATGATCTAATGTTTACAGAAGGTTTGGGCTGGGATGAAGGTTTACTGGCAGGAGTTCACACAAGATGAAAGAGAGGGAATGATAGGTTACAGACAACAACCAGAGGGGTTGGATCCAATTATATCACTCCCACCAATTATGGTGTATAGGAAGCTGTTATTTATGAATCAGGCTGAAAAGACGACACTGGTTACCAGGCTGCCTCTTGAATTCCCAGGTAGCATCTATGCTGAAGAGCCCACTTGGGCTTGGTAATGGTGCTTGTGTGTTCGCCTTCCAGGTGAGACAAGCTGGGCTGGGGGTTAGGCACCACGATCTTTCTGATGGAAAGGCTGGTCCAGGGCGATGAGCCTCTGGCTTTGTGATTTACTTTCCTGCCTCAGGCATCCCTTCTCACAGGCTCTGTGGAGGGGGCTGGGCTCCAGTATTGGCACATCTTAGTGAAACACTGAGTCCAGTCTGAATGTGTTTTTTCTGGGTAGCCGACCCAAGTGAGTTAATGTGGTTTTGCAGACTTTTGGTTTTGTTCTAGCAAACAGAGAGCTTGAGGTCAACAGTTCTCAGTTTGGTAATTTCTAAATTGAAATAGATAAACCCCCAAGCTTTCAGGTTGTGGGCAGCTCTGTATAGAGGATTGACACAACAAAAAAAATGAAACTGAGCAATCATCTGCAGCAAGACCTCATCAATAGGACTGCACATAGGTGACCAGAAGTGAAACTGGTGTAAACTCAGTATTCACTCAGCCTGTAGCACATGAGTGTTTTTCACAAACATTCCCCTGTTCAATCCTTCCAGCTGCCCTTCATATAGTCTTTTACCTGAGCATCTTTTTAGGGGAAGCTGCAAATTATGCCCCTTGACCATGCTCGTGGCGTCACCCAGCTACTGGGTATGAAAATTTTTTCAAGGACTGAAGACACATTCGAGCTCTCTCACATCAGACACATCAGCTTGTTGGGAGAATTGTCCTACCTCTCAGGACGCAGTCCTGCAAAGCCTGCCGAGATCCTACTTTTTCAGTATGTCACCACATACTTTTGCAGCCCAAGACACTAATTGTCTGACAATGTTCTGCCTTATTAATCGGTGAGAGATATTGTCTCAGATTAGAAAAGCAGTTTTTGCTGACTGCCACCAGTGTAAAGAGGCAAATCAGAGGAGAAACTAACAGTTGACCCAGTTTTCAAACCAGGACCAACCTTAGGTGCCAAATCACTGTGTCTGAACATTCAAATGAGTGCATAAATACCCATTTTACTAATCTAAAAGACACTTGAGGAATGTGCTGCAGGGTCAGGGTGCTGAGCTTCATTGTCTGGATTTGAAAATAGGGCATTTTGTCCCGGAAGCACAGAAGCAGAAGGGAGCTCTGGTCACCATTCGCTCCAATCTTGGAACATCACTCACAGCAGCTGGGCAGCCTCCCCTGGGCAGAGCCTGAAGCAGAGAGCCAGGGCTCTCGTTTTGGGGAGGAGGAAAGGCCTGGGAGCTGGGAACAGGGCTGGGTAAAAGGGGTGCAGGAGGGATCAGGCTGGGTTTGGGTGGTATGACCATCTGCCCAGGGAGAAAGCAGAGGCAGCGTTGGTTGAGTTTAATGGAAGAAAGGTTTAACAGCTCTCCTGGCATTTGAATGGGCTGTGGCTGAGGTACCTGACCAAGCCACCTCCAGTGCCCCTTTGGCCCTGAAAATCTGCTGCTCCTTCTCCTGACTTATCTGACCAGACCCAAGCAAATAGGATCTGTGCCGCTGACATCTATGTGGACACACTGTGCCTGCACCACAGTTAGATAAAGGAGCTATTTTCTGAACAGATGATGCTTTTGCTTACATTTCTAAATATAAATGACTTATTTCTACTTAAGGTGACCAAATGCCTGTTATTAGCTGAGTTGGTCCATGGTCTACCTGGTCCTGTAGACAGCCTCTGGGCTTTCCTTTTTCTGTATTCTTCCAGATAAATAGGAAAATACATAATTATTTTGTTTAATTTAGATATCTTCTGATTCCCACTGACAGTGGGACCCCTGGGTGCTTCTGTTCAGTGCTACACCTCATGATAGCTGTATCCACAGAGATGAACTGGTGTTCCTCACCAAGGAAGGGCATGTGTTGCTCTCACCTTTCTAAGGAGTTTGAAGTTATTTGTATTTGAGGTGTTACAGGTACCTCTGTGGTGAGATATGACTAGTTCTATATGAATAGTACCATACAGATCAGTAGATGGCAGACAGGAAGATATATAGAAGGATAATCTATGGCCAGATTATAAAAAATGCCTGGCACCTACTGTTCTCAGAAAAGTAATTTTGTGTTATGAAAAGGAGCAATGGTTTGATATTGCAAGATAACTACCTTCTTTAGGAGTAGAAGTTATACAGCATGTAGTAGGATTTGATCCTGCTACAAGTTTTCCTTGACTCAATCTTAACCTTTTTTTCTGCTGTGAGCTTAAGGCAGTATTTGTTATACTTGAACAGATCAAAAGTAGTAACACACGCATGTGCTTTCTGGGAAAAAAATAGTACTGACAGTTTTCAGAGGAAGACAAATACTTCCTGATGTGCCTCACTATATTTCAGGTCAATACAAAAAGAAATTTCACTTTCAAAGAACTTTTACATCAGATTTCTCTGTGGAAAGCGGAAGGCACTGATATGTTCCTCGCTCCTGCTTTCTCCTTTGCCAAGAAGTACACCGGACAGATGAGGTTCTGGGCTCTGCTCTGCTGTTTTTAATTCAGAGTGGGAGAGGTCCAAGTACCACATACTAGAAAACATTGCTTTTACATATTTCCAGCACAAAATGCACAATAAAGCCGACTGCCCAGCCACAAACCACTCAGTTAACATGCAAACATCTCCCACTGCCAAGCCCCACAAAAGACCCAAATGTGCAGGCACATCTGCAGGCAGCAGCATCCCGGGAGGAGGTACGAGGGAGACACCTCTGCCTGGCAGTGTCACCCAGATTAGGACACCAGCACTGATCCAGCACTGATCAGCGCTGGTGAGGGTCATGGTTGCCTTTTGCTGGAAAGGAGCTAACTTGGCACCAGGTGTGAGGATGGGTGATGGATATGGTAGGGGTGACAGGCTCCCTCTCTAGAAGAGGTCAGAGTGGTCTCCTTATGGCTCACGTCTCCTGGACTATCTATGTAGGATGCAAAGTTTTCACCACACCACTGTGACTTTCTTTATAGCAAAAGCAGAACAAAAATACAAGATGGTGATCTTCCTGCCAGGTGGAAACTTTAGGTGATGGGCTATAAACCCACATGCAGGCAGACTGTAGCTATCTTCATGTCCTCTGATGCTAAATTCAGTCATGGACTCAAGTACTGAAAATCTGCCTTCTAGGCTCTAGCTTTGTTGGGTGCAGAACTGAGAGAGTATGTTGGACTATGTACAATTTCTTTTGCAGCTTTTAAAACCCTCAAGCCCCATTAGATGGGATCTTCAAAGGTTCTAAAAGGAAATGAGGTGTTGACTTTCCACCTTCATCTCCTTTGAAAGCTCCCACCTGGATTCATTTAAATGTTGTAATAATGTGTAAAACAATTAATTAGAAAGGTGTCTTTTAGTAGTGAGGTCAAGAGCCGGGCAGGGGGGCAGTCTAAAATTCTGGAGAAGGAAGAACAGCCAAATGGAAAGTAAACCTGTTGGAGCATTTGAGAGGTACAGTGTCTTCAGGAAATAAATCAAACATTTCCAGGTGATACTTAGCCATGCAATACCTTTCTTGTGTCTTTGAGGGTTCCTAGCAAGCCTTCTGACCTGCTGCCTAGAGTGAATCTAAAGCTAAGCTGATCAAAAGATAATGCCACTTAGCTTTTTGGATTGATTTTTTTCCAACTGAAATGTCTGTGCTTGCCTTCTATTGGTCTTCTGAGAAGTCTGCTCCTGGTAGGAAGCTGAAGGGAGCTGTAGATACCTGCATGCTTGCTCTTTTGGAGTGGAGCACAGTTCAGTAAGATGCGGACCAGGCAGGACTGGGGAAGGAAGCTGGCTGAGCCTCTGCTTGGGTTCTTTGATGTCTAATAATGACTGAGAGACTTCAGACAGCAGGGACTTTCTGTATCAGACCTTAAGAGAGACTTTTTCCTCAGAAAGCCTTTCACAAACCTTGTGAGAAGGTGAAGTACAAAATATCTCTATCTCTCTGCCAAAATTTGTTGAAATTGTTGTATGGATTCAAAAATTGTTAAACAAAAAGCTGACATAAAGGTACAAACAGACAATAGCTGAACTAAAAGGTAACTTCAGATATAAAACTTGCAGTGCAGGATTACATTTGCTTTTCCTGTAGCCATTAATTCTGTACATTTTCTTCACAAGACTGTTCCTGTGACTGGATACCTTTTCTGCATGACACATTAGCTGCAGAGATGACATCCAAAAGGTATTTGAAGAAGCAGAGCACGGAGACAAGAAAAGCGAAAAATCTTTTTGCAGAAGGAGTTGCTCTCACATGCGTGTCTGTGTCCCCCACCATGGTGGAGACTGTGAGCAAATAGGAGCTATTCATTTGCTAACCAAAGTTTGATCCGTCTCTGGATTCCAATCGGCAACTTGGCCCCACCAACTGCCTGAAACACTGTTTGCATTGTTTACTGTATGTGGCACCATAGAAAAGCTGGTGTTACTGTTATTTAGCACCAGCAGTCTCCAGGCTGCCAAAATCCTTGTGCCAAAAAAGAAAGGTCATTTGAACCTCAGCGTCTGAAAAACAAGATCAAACTCTCTACTGTGGGAACATGATTTTTCTTGGGCTGATCCCATTCTGCAGCCAGAATGGGTAATGGCAAGCTCTTCCCCTCCTGCTGTGCTTGGAGGTGAGTCCTAAAATCCCAATGAATCATTTTGCTTGTTTTGTGATGCCTTTTATTTTTTAATAGATGCTTTGCCTTTTGTTAATGACAAAGAAATGGCTCCTTCCATCTCTCCAAATAGCAGTAGCTGCTGCAAGCGGCGTGTGCGTCTCGTGGCTGATGGAGCTGCAGTGGGGTGTGCACCTGGCCCAGGGCAGAAGATGCTGATTTCAAACTGCTCTCTGTTTCTCCAAATGTCTGCATCAGTTTTATATAGCCTGCATTGCTGATGAGACATTTACATGCCACACCGTGGGAGCCACAGCCCACAGACGTCTGATCCCTGCTCGCTGCGTGCCCCTCCAGCTAAGGCTCTGAACACCATGGCTGGGTTAAAATGATTGATCACGGGACTCCTAAATCCATATATTTCAGGTGCTGAGCACCTACAGCTCCCATTACTCGGAGAAGACGCTGGGGCTATTCTGTGGCTCTGGGAAATTGAAGCCTTTCTTAGTTAACCACAGGATCACTCCACAAAGGGCAGGAAGACGAGGAACTTGCTTGATTTCTGTCTGTGGTCTCAGGGAACAAGGCTTATTTTGGAGAAGGAAGGGACCCCTCTCTTATAAGCGTATCCTTGGAAAGCAGCCTGTTGCTGAATCGCTGCAAAGCTGGTACCGCTCCAGATTTGAAGCCTGGCTGGAGGTACATGCAAGTGGCATAGCGGCTTGCAGTGTTTGCTGTTTCCTGCAGGACCGGGATGGTGGCTTGGCCTGGCCAAGAGAGGCACTGGCCAGAGATCTGGCAAGGCCAAAGGGCTATGGGCCCTCTCATGCGCCGGGGCATCCGTGTTGGACCCTCACCCAGCCCAAGCACACTTGGCAGCCAGAGGCAGGCCAAGTGAGCTCCACGCATGGGACCCTCTGTCTCCACGGAGGCAAGAAGTTCAAACAAGGTAGTATGCAAAGACACTCCCAATGGGAACTGTGCTTCAGGGGAGTACTTTGGGTCAATTCCCAAGGATAGGAGTTATTTCCCAGTGAGCAGCAGAGATCTGGTTGGAGGTCAACGCTCTCCCAAATGCCAAGGTTTAGGAAGGTTTTCACTCTGCTGGATGCAAACTCACTTCTTTACAAGCACAGGTGGCTGGGAAGTGCCTCACATCGCTTGGAAGCCTTAAAGCGTCATGTTGCTCCTTTGTTGTGAACAAGGAATCCACAACTACAACTTTGGCAATGACACTCACTGCTTACTAATGTGCATTTTAATGGTTTCTGAACGAATGTCAGTTTATCTCTTTCATGCAACATCTAAGTAGTAAAAGATCCAATAACCCTAGTAAGAGAGTAAGGGCATTGGCCTAGTGGTCTAAACACAAGTTTGTTTTATCTCTGTACTCTGGGGCTGTAGATATAAATCTAGGCAAAACCGATACTGCCTTCCACCACTCAAACTGATAAACCGAGCAGTTTGCTATGCAGAAGTGGTGGATACATGCAGTTCATGGTGTTTCTCATAAAAATAGGGGTTTACTTGGAAGGACTCTGAATAAATTTCCTTTTCTCCGAATCAGGCTCGTCTGCTGCATGTACTTTGACTTCAGCTCCTTAGCTTTCTTGATATGCAATGTGCAATGTTGTACATGAATTTTCAAGAATCCCAGGGTTTCTGTGCTGTATAAACGTGACTATGAATTCAGAACAGCACTGCAGTTCTTTCAAAGACATGAACAGCTCCTGCTCTTTCCATGTCTGTCTTGGTCTTTATTCATGGATCCAAAAAATAACCCCTCTGTTCTGTCTTTTGTGATGCTGGCAGGCTCCCTTCCAGCACTGTGTATACACCTCAATTACTTTTTTTTGGAAAAGTCTTTCCATGATAAACAAATCCTACCATAATTAGTTGTGTGACCTTGAAGAGGATGTCCCCTGGTGCCGGTGGAGGCAGTTCATTTGCAGCGGTCTCCCTTCAGCCGAGTGCCATCCACTGCACCAAACCGCACAAATTTTGCCATCTCTCCGTACTGTGGCTGTTTACCTTGGACATACCACTAGAAAGAGTGCTGGGGCAGTTTTTTCTGAAGCAGAGATTGGACGAAGCCCTTGTCCATGCCCAGCAATATCCTCTGGAAATAGGCTTTCAGTGTGTCATAGCTGCTGAGAAACTTTCACTCTCCCTGGGGAAACCGGCCTCTGCTGTTGCTGTGGGACTCCCTGGTTGTCCTGACAGGAACGTACAGTGGCACCTTCACACACCTGCACTAACCATCACATGAAGAATGAAAACCATGTTGCCAGCCTGGATGACTGGATTCTTGTGACCCCTAACTCTGTAATGGATCATCATTATTTACCTCGTTCTTGCAGTTTGGGCAGGCTTAACATGGCAATTGTTCAACATTCAAGTCAGAAATCTTTGTCAGAGTCAGGGATAGACTACAGATGTCCTCAGCTTCACACTAGAGCATTAACTAGAGAAGCCAGGGACCTTCTTCAGTAAGTCAATTCTGTAAGTGCCAGCTCAGCACTATTAACCAAAAATCAAAGCATTGGTGCTGTAGCAGCTTGTTTGCAATATAACACAGCTGAGTACGGGCACATTTTTTAGTGACCTCAGGGGGAGTTTTGCATGTAGATGAAGGGTAATAAATGGTGCCTTGTTTTGATATGGAGCAAAACAATAAATCGTTCTGGTGTAAGTAGCAACAGATCGACACTGTGATGGTTTATCACATGGTGTGTGTTCTTGAAGAACAGCTTACATCAACTAAGACAAAGCTCCAATCATGGAATGTAGGAAACAGCTTTCACAGGTGACTGCAGTGACCAGAGACTTCAAAGCAAAGAACAGGATAGGAGAAAATCTTGTTCTGAGTGCCTGGCTGCTCTCTGTACCTATTATTGTAAAACAAAGCTGTTTACAGTGCACAAGGGCAGAGAATAAAAGAACAAACAAGATGGTGCCCTGCATTTTGAGAGTCTCTTTGCAAATACCTCTGATCCACTGAGGGCTAGTATACTCCAGCTTTGCCTTTCCTTCCACAAGAAATGCAATAACACCAGCAAGGAAACGTACCTGCAGTTTACAAACCACCAAGCATACCCAAGGCTGTTTAGCAGAAAGACTTTTGTGGCAAAGCCTAGTTAGCAACCATCAGTGCCTGTTCATAATTGCCAAACCCTGGTGCAGCACTTTCCCTGCCTGTTGGGAAGTGTGCGTGTTGTGTTGAGATTTGGCTTAGAGCCCAGAGCAGTCTGGGTTTTGTTTTCATTTTGCATGAACATGGAGAAGATTTTCCAGTAGGATGGATGGCTTAGCAGATAATGCACTGGCCTTTCAAAGTTGGGAACGTGGTCTGGGTTCAGCTTGAGGTCTCAAGTAAAATGATATTACTGGTCTAGGAAATTCACAGTCTTTTTTGGACAATATTTTGTAAGCTATAAATTTGTCTCTGATTGCCTCGCACAGATTTACTGTATTTAGAGCACAATGTTAGCAAGGGCATGGTGTTATGTCAGCCCTCGCTACCTCAAGCGAACATGGCGGTCCTGCCGCTGGTCTGCCATTCCCAGTTCTGGTGAAACAAAGAGATGCCTGTCACGTCTGCCAAATAGCCATATTAGCTTAAATATATCCTCAGTAAGGTGGTCCTGCCTCTGCTCCCATTGGCTTGCTGGGAGTTTTGCTGTTAGCTACAGTGGGAATAAGACTGTAACCCACTATTTCACCAGGAGAAAATGTGAGCTGTGGATCCCAGGGCAGTATGAGTGGCATCCTTAGGGCTCAAGGCTGTAAGTTTGCACTGAACTCAGCGTGGTGTGTGTCATTAGGCGTTTGAATGGATGATGAGACTGCGGGATCCCCATGCAATGGGCCCCAGGGATTGCCTGCAGTGGTGATGGCTCCTGAACCCCACCTAAGAGAAAAGCTCTCTGCACTTGTGTGCACTATTGATCAAAAGCAACCAACGCAACAAGTATCTGTTGCAAGCATTCCTGGAGCACTGACAAGAGTGCTTCTTCCAGCCACTATAACCTTCATCGAGGTACATGACAGGACTTACCCAAGATAAGGACAGCTTTGAAGAACTGCTTATTGGCACACAGGGCTGTTTCAGTACTGCGCTCCACTGCTGTGAAAGGCAACGCTTCACCTTCTCAGAAAAGCTTTCTCAAGCTTGTTGCAGCATCTGTTAGCCAGCGTTGCTGCCCCTGTCTGACGCATGGGTACACGTCAGTGGGAGAGCTCACCCTGCTTGCCCTGATCTCAAACTCAGAGCTGACGGGAGACACATTGTTTTAGGTCTGGAAATCATAGCTCTGTTAGTGCGGCGCTGAGCTGGAGACAGCACGCACTGAGTGCTATTCCTGTGAGCTCACCTACAAGACCTTCCTTCCTTTCTGGCAAAAACTGAGACCTCTGCCTGTACTGGAAAAAAAAAAAAAAAGTCCCAGACCCAAACCAGCTGATTAAGTTTCATCATCAAACACTATTATTGGGACCCAGCTATGGCAGGGAGTATTGCTAAAGCAGTCCGAAGGCATGACAGATGGTTTAATCTAATCGCAAAACATAGGTAATGTCTCATCTGTGCTACTGTGTTAACTCCTCGGTTGCTGGATTCAGGAATAACTCCTCTGCAGCTGAGTCCCCCCAGCTGCGTTGTTATTATAGTGTGACTGGGTGGCAGGGACCACCAGTGAAATAGTCCCTTTCACCTGGACCAGCATAAACCAGAGCTTTATGGGGGAACAGATGCAGGATTCAGGCTGTCCCCCATTAAAGGTCTGACAAAAGAAAACCAGCCAATCAACCAAGAACAAGGGCGTACGTGAACCAAAAATCTGGGTTCATTAGAGTTTGTGAGAGCAACCCCCACAGGGCTTGCCAAAAACATGAAGGTATCTCCTGCCCTGTACCCTGAGGAGGGGATATCTCTCACAGGTATGTGGGGACTGAGACAGCAGTTGGCTCTGCCTCTCCTCAGGGGCAGCCCTCCCAAGTTCCCATCTCTTCTTTGCTTCTCTCCTGGAGGTTTTTCAGGACAGGTTAATCCTTTTCTTCCGTCTCAGGGCTTTGCTACTTATTTGCAATCATTTCCCCACGAGTTTTTAACTCGGCAAACTGCTGTTACTGGCCACAGTTGCCTGGCATTGATCTGGTGCCATCAGCCAGCATGCAGCATTTGTGCTAACTGTGGACTGCTCCCCGCTTTCCACAATGGTCCATGGCATTTGGATCTGAACAGCCTGCCTCTGCCCCTCAGCCCCCCAGACGTGACCAAATCTCACTTATGTCATTCAGTGAAGCTTGTCCTGACTGAATATTTCTTAATCCTCCAGAAAAACAGCACTTTCTTCAGAGAGCCGTACCTGTTAGGTCACTGATGGGCTGAGGCCACTGCCCATTCCCCCTGACTGTTCTTTGCTTCCCTGCCTCTCTCTCTGTCTCTCTGTCAGTCCTAATCTGAGTGAAAATCCTGCTAGGCAGGGGCCATCCTTACCTACTGTCTTTGTACAGCAGGTAACCCATTGGGTTTGGGGTCTACTATTAGAAACACAGTCAGCTACACTAACATTTTTAATAAAGGGGAACAATAGGATTTTTCATTATGCCATTCTTTTTCCAATAAATTGCTAACATGTTGTATGTAACATATGCACAAAGGTCTCATCAATTTCTGGGTCAGCTCCCTTCGATTTAGACTTTCAGGAGGCAGAGCCATTCAAACAAAAATGCCCTTATGAAGTATGAGTGCCTTTTTGTGCCCAACAGGTAAAGTGAAAGTTGAGCAGCGCCATATAAGCATTGACAAGCGTAGCCCTGCAAACAGCGATGCTCTTGTGTACCGCTCTTTTACTTCATTTCCCCTCTGTCGTCAGGACTAGTGTCACTCTGTGAAGTGCTGACACAGTGCTCCCAACCGACCATGGCTTTGCTGAGTCAGGAGGAGAAAGAGAAGAGAGATTGTGAGGTAGGATACCCTCTTAAGGTTGTCAGGTTTTTTAGGTTGTTGGGTTCATATAATACATGAGTTGGCACTTCTATCCCACGCTCTGCCCTTCTGTACAGTTCATACTAGTATTAGGACTCTGTTAGATGTCCCTTGTATGCAAAACTCCAGAGTTCTGGGATCTTCAACTTTTTCATCTAAGCTTGGCTTCCTCTTTTATTGTTTGGGTTTGTTAACTGGCTGCTGTCATCCTTCTCAAGTCCCAATAACCATTTTTCATACCCCTTGGGTTTTTTCCACAGGAAAGCCAGGAAGAAAGGCGTTTTCAGCAAGGTCTCCCTCCTTGCCGGGTTTCGTGCACGGACTTTAATCATTGCTTTGCCTGGAAAAGGGAAAGAGCTTTTCTTAGAACGTCCTACTGCGGCGTGCAAAGACTTCCCCCCTTCTCCCTTCCTACTCATTAAAGCACAATTGTTGACTGCTCTGGGGTCCCTGTGGGTAAAGCCTGTTTGTAATGTCAATTACCTTGAGTTTATGAGTTAAGGGCTGTTGCCGGTCCTCTGGAAAAAGGAATCCTTCATTTAGCTGTCACTGGCATAGACTGCGGTTCACTCGGCCAAGAGGAAATGGGGATTAAAGGCCTGATCCTGCTCCCGCTGGAGGCAGTGGCATGGCTCCTGGTGAGAACAATGGGAGCAGACCCCGGCCTCAGAGGAGAGGGTGGTCCTGGCTAGGGTGCTCCCCTGCTCCCCCTCTCCCCCAAGTGAATGATGATAATTACTGCAGGAGCGTCTGTTTGGTGCACTTCCTCCAATTGTTCCCAAGCTCTTATTTTGCTTGGTGCTCAGAAAGGGTAATTTGTTTAGCTGGATAGCAAAGCTTGTCTAGAATGACTTAATGTGTTCCTGAAACACTTGAAAAGATGGGTGATCACCTCGGGGAGAGGCAGAGAGAGTGGCTGAACGGAGGCTCTTTGCATGTTTTGGCCTGTCCTGGTCGAAGTGATAAGGATGGTTGACAATGTTGGTGGCACAGGGCCACATTTTTGATGAGGTATAAAAAGCTGTGACCTCATTTCCAGCCAGAAACCTATACTGGGATACCCAGAGAAAGCTTTCATGAGCTCTTTTTGAGGAACTAGGTGGTTCACCTTGCCACTAACCAGGCTTTTTGAAGGGAAGTTGCTTTGATGAAAGATCACTTTTTGTTTGACACCTTGGACAACTGGATCCAGCAGAGCCCTTGGCTCGGTATGCTGTGGGAGGATACTTCAGGCTCTCTGAATAATAAGCGTCACAATCCACTGTCTGGGCTGGTTCCCTGTTGCTTTGGGGATGTGTATTTGGTGCACTGTCTGTTAGGGGAGTGACAGGCTGCTAGAACATGAAAGAGGAAGGTCCTGTCAGCAACCCAAAACTAAGAAGGCCCAAGTGCCTTCATTGTCACTGGAATGTGCAGCTCTAATGGGAAGGAAAAAACTCCATTTGTTTCAGTTTTTGAACACCTGACTGTCTTTACCACACTACAATATGTTGGTACAGTCAAGTAGGTTTTCAGGCTGGTGTGCGAAGCCTTGCTTGCAAATGTTTCCTCTGCTGCTGGTAAAGCACTGGGTGTTTTTGTTTGTTCTTCCATCATGGGAATGCTTTTGGAGACATCCTCAATAACAGCTGAGATTTACTTGCTGAGAAAAACAGGAGCTCCACACTACAGTCACAAACTCAGGTATCGACAGTTGGAAAGTGCAGTGATTTTTTCTGTTAGCAGAAGATATTCTCACCGCAGGGGACCAAACCTGTTCATAATGACTCTCCTTTGCATTTCTTTTCACCTTCCATCCAAAGGCCTAAAGTTGCTGAGCAGGCATGAAACAAACCTCCCAGCACCTCCAGTGAAGAATTCTAGAGTTACTGCTTTTCTCTTTAGAGAAAGGATGTCAAGGTACAGGAAGAAAAGTGAATGCTTAAAGTTGTGCTGTGGAGCTGTAAACCCTGATGGGAGATGAAACCGAAAGGGGCTTCCACGTCTGAGTCTCCTAGGCATTTTGTGTTGGAGACATGGAATGGCCTCTTTCCAGCTTAAATGGCCTCTTCCAGCTCCCTTGTCCTCAGACAGCAGCATGTTTCTATTGAACTCCTCTTGGCAGACTGATGGGCTTTTTTTTGAGTTCTGAATTGCCATGACTATTCCTCACTTAAAGGGAGTCACTGATGATGCATAGGCTGTATCAAAATGCATAGGCCTTAATCAAAACTGAGCATTTTCAAGATCATCTTGAGAAATTCAGAAACATCACATCAGCTGTATTTTGTAATCAGCCATGAGTGCCTTTTGAGGACTCAGTTCCTGTGGAGCCCCAAAATTCAATGGTTTATGATTTCATTGTAAGAGTCACCTATAACATCGTTAAAGACCCTGCAAAGAGTGCTTTGCTTTGAGGCAGGGAATACCTCACTACTCACACACAGATCAGGTTTCTCTAGTTCCAGGCAGCAAAAGTTTCAATGAAAGACTCTGCGCTGAAAATGTATTTCAGTGGCATCGGCTAAATAACCCAACCCAAGATTTGGTTCTCACCCCAAAGATCTCTACTTTGTTAAAGAAACTTCCTGAGCCTTCTGAATTTCAGAAAGAAAAAGTTAAAGGATCGAGGTAGTTTTCACCCACCACTTTTTGTTTTCACCCTATTGTGTGAGTCTCCTGTGTGTAGTGCTCTTGCATACGAGCAAGCAGCAGCGGCACAGCACATCACCGTGTGTCAGCTGAGCCATGGCAACCTCGGTAGCTGTTTGCCGTGTATGCTCTTGGTCTGCCCCAGATGCGAAGTAGTGCCGTTTAGCTGAAAACTTGATGAAAGAAGTTTAAACTGAAACAGATTAAAGATGGAGACTGGGACAGTTCCAGAGGTTTGGTTGACATATAGTAACTCCTTAAGCCCTGTACACAGACCGTGTGTTGGAACCCTGGAGTTGCTTGCTCACAAAACTTGGTCTGTTGACTGCACGTGCTCACAGGTTGCGATGCGCAGCCAGAACTTTTTGAAAGACACTAACCCCAGTGAGTCCAGCCCGCTGCCTGCTTCCTTCTGCGCTCTCAGGCAGATGGTGATTTTTCTGGATGCAGCTGAAAGGATTGATTAGTCTGATCCTACCAAATGTGTTGATGATATGGTGAGGTGTGTTTATGTCAATATATGCTGATTGGGCACATTCTCATTTCCGCTGATCCTGGCTAGCAATTCAGCTCTGTAATTCTGTCAGTAGCAGCATGTTGAAAGTAACACAGGCAGGGCAGAAAACCTGTGCTGCTCACTGAAAACAAAACAAGATCAGGCTGTAGGTTTTTTGTATAGCGGAGTGAAACAATACCGGATATTTTTCTCTAAGCAGGTCATATTTTGGTGAGGAGCCATGGGGTCTAGGGTTCAGAGGGCACGAGCGGGAGTTGCAAAGGATCTCGCCAAGCTGTAATCCTTCCTGAGCCATGGGCTTGCAGGGTGACCTTGGGTGCAACACTTGATCACTCTGCTCAACCTTAGGCAAGAGGCAGCCAGACCGTCCCCTGCCAGCCCAAATGTCACAGTGCCCAGCTTTTTAAGTGATGCTTCCCTTTTCCCAGCAGAAGTATCTGTTGATAAGTTCATAGAATCATAGAATCATAGAATGGTTAGGTTGGAAAGGACCTTGAAGATCATCGAGTTCCAACCCCCCTGCTATAGGCAGGGACACCTCCCACTAGACCAGGTAGCCCAAGGCCATGTCCAGCCTGGCCTTGAACACCTCCAGGGATGGGGCCTCAACAACCTCTTGGGGCAACCTGTTCCAGTGACTTACCACCCTCAAAAAGTTATTATGCAATGATCAATACCTGGCTCCTGGTGCACTGCTAATTAGTAATCAACATAATTTTGTGTGCTGTGAATTTTAAAGATTTGCCAGAGGAAAGCTCATTGTTAATGAGAATGGGCTGGTGTACTAAGTGGATGTGGATTTTGGGTGCCTCATTGACACATTCTGCAGTTTTGTCTTGGGACTTGCTCTCTTGATGTTTACTGATTCCTCGCAGTAATATAGCTGAGAAAATGCTTAATCACGATTTGTCAAGGTTTATAAGATAAGATTATTCTGAAGTAAAACTGCTTTTTAAAAAAAACATCAGCGTTATTAGACTAGGAAAAGCAAGTGTGGTTACTTAGAGGTTGGTAGCCCAGCCCAGAGAGAGGAGGCGGTGTGTTGCCTGCACAGAGACACCCAGTGCACTTCTCCACACCCACCTGGCATCCAGCTCCCACTCCTGAAGGGTTGCAGCTCTCCCCTAGATGTCCTGGACACCCAAAGACATCCAAAATGGCACTGGGGACCTATGGCTTGGACTCAATCTAGTGGCCTGATTTTAAGAGGTATGAAAAAATCACACCACTGGTGAAGTTGAGGTAGAAGACAAATGTGTTTAACCCATTTTTTAGGTTGGTTATTTGGCTTTATTAGGCTTGTTCACCATCTGCAGTGAAAAACAGCTGAGGACAGTGGGTCAGTGAAAACCCTCTCTGATTGCATGCAAATAAGAGGACTGCCAAAACTACCAATAATGGCTGAGCCTCCTTTAGAGGAAGAGATAACTCTAGATGTTGGCTGACACTGTGGTCAAGGGGACCCTCCTTCCTGCACGATGAAATGCACGCTTGTGACAAGAGTTAGGAGGAACTTGTGGTAGTAGGTCATGCTGCTTATCAGAGTGTGTTGGCTGGTCTCAAAGCTTGCCATGAATAGATGAACAATAGTTAAAGTGAACTGCCCTTATCTATACCAACCCATTGGTGATAGCCAGAATTTGGTTGCCTAATTTAACTCCTCATGCTTGTGGCAATCAGGATGAGATTTCATCTCAAAAGTCATCTCTTTATAGCACTTTCTTGCACTTACTTCCATGATACTCGGACTTTTTTCAGTAGAGCTTTTGGCAAAGCCAAACGACTTTTCTGTAGCTCTTTTTGCCACTTTTCTGAAACCTCTGAAGTGTTATCTTATAACCCTAGATAACGATCTTCTCTCTCTTCCCTTCCCCTTCCCCCCAAGATTTTTGTATTTCTTATAATTTCTAATCTTAAGATTAGTAAAGATGTTCTTAGAATAAAAATCATACAAAAGTCTGTCAGGACGGACTGATCTGAATTGACTCAAACTCTAGCAACTGGCGTGTGATTGAAAGAATGAGTCAAAGTGCTCTTTTTGTTCTAAAAAAGCTGAAGAGTGTGTGCTAAGAGACTGGAATAGTATTTTCATGCTGATAAAATTTCAGCCGTGTGACTGGAGATAGAGGAGGATGCTGGATGCATGCTGTGTTTGAAAGAGAGTAAATTGTCTCTGTTACCTCCTGAAACATCTCCCCTCCTGCATGGAAGGATGGTATGTGTGTTTGTGTAATGTGTGGTGGTGTCCTGTTGTGGTTGTGAGGTCTCAGCATCATCCATGGAGGCAGGCAGGGTGCTGGGCAGAAGAAGACATAGCACAAGGCAGGGTCTTTGGTGCTCCAATGACTTAAAAATTATTATTAGATGCAGGTGGGGAAGGTGAGGGAAGTGGAGTTTAGCCATAGAAACTTTCACTATCTCTTTGGCAGCTGAAAGCAAATCTATCAGACACTGAATGCAATGGGGCCTGTCGGGGCGGTGCACAGGCCCTGCCAAAACTGGGGGTCAGGTCCTTTGACCTAACCAGTCCATCAGGGTGAGAGGGGGCTGCTGGGCCAGCCTTACCCACTAGGAGAGCCCTGCTGTGTTGTGCGGCAGTTCTGGTTTTCATTGCAGCTCTGAGGTCTCACCTCTTCTCCTCTCCACACTTCTGTTGTACTTGCTCACGTTTATCTCGTGGGGATCAAGATGTACTTGAACTTTAGAAATGAAAACGGAAATTTGAACAGGAAACATGGCAGACTGACATGTTCCTCATTATCACTGCTACATTTGTTAGACATATGTTTTAAAAATCAAAACACTGAAGTATTAAAAGCACTGGAGGTGGGGGCAAGGAGGGAGACCCATCCGTGCCCCACCCAGGTTGCTTATTCTTGAGGATGATTCATCTGTAGAAGAAACTACAGAGCCAACCATAGCTGATGCTGAAATTACTTAGTTACTGTTCAGAGATTTCCTGACTGAAGCCCCAGCTTCTCCTCAGACATGGTGTGAGCTTACTGTACAGGGAAAACAGCATGGACCAGATTATGCCATCTAGGAAAAAGCAAACACACAAAATGCAGGCTGGCTACACCTATCAGTTTTGGAGGTGGAGCACTGTATGCTGGTGGAAGTCTGATATCTTGCAGTTTAAGGTGGTCTGTTGCTGGGCTTCAAGGAAATCAAAGCTCAACTGCCTTTGCCTGTTAACATGGCATCCCTACTGAGCTTGTGCAGCAGGACTGTGTTGTCCCACTTGCACCATGTTTGCTGGGCAGTAGGGCCAACCGGCATGCATATCTAGGAGCTCTCACCTGTCTTGTGTAGGAAGGGCCCAGTGCATGCAGATCAGCAGCTCATGCGCTGCATTTCTGATGTGGGGCACACCAGATTGCTTTGAGCTTCCCCAGTGTTGGTGAGATAGAGCAACCTCTCCAGAAAGAGTGAAAAGGACCCATGAAACTGCAGGCATTTCTCATGCTTCCTGGTAAAAAGAAAAGCAAGATAGATGGCTTACTCCTCAAAGCTTCTCTGGTCTCTCTCCTCAGTAGTGATTCTCCTGAGAGAGTTGACTTTACCCTACTATTGGGGTGCCGTCAGACATAGCACTATGGGATGATTTCCCCTTGACATCTTGACCCCTGTGGACTCTTTGGTCAACTTTAACTTCAACATAAGTCAGAGGAAGGAAGTATCTCAGAGAAAAGTTGTGCTCCTAACATACTCATCCCCAAACCTGAAGGAAACCAACTTCATAACATTAGGACAACCTCCAAAAGGGATCCTTGGAGAGCAGCAATGTCATGGAGATGGGACTTCCTACAACATTTTATTCCCCCTAATTTAATCTGCCTGTCTTCGTGTCCTCTTTCTGCCATGAATGGTAATGGGAGAGAAACTACAAGAAAGGTATATTCATTACCAGTAAGTTAATTGACTTAGGGTTCATTTTTGTTTAATTTTTGAAAAAAAAAAAAAAAAAGTCTTCTCACAGATGAAGTTAACTGGGTGCTTGCTGAAGAGACATGGACTTTTCTGGTACTCAGTGAATGAGAGGGGAGATTCCGTCATCAGCTTGTAGCTGTGTCTTTGTCCATCTGACTTTGCCCCTGTCATTGTGGTAACAGTGTACTGTGTTAGCTGCAGAGATTTGGAATGAGGTTTCAAAGTGCTTTTGCCTGACAAAAGTCAGGCTCTCAATGAGCTGGCCAGAAGGACTGCAGCAAAACCATGTCAAGACCATCATGGACAAAGACATTGANCCTCAATGAGCTGGCCAGTATGAATGTGACACAAAAGGACTGCAGCAAAAACGTGTCAAGACCATCATGGACAAAGACATTGAGGCAGGTGGATTCAGAGCTGCAGGACTGAAAACCTCTTGATGGTCCCAGGCTTGGAGGATTCCTTCTGTATTTAAAGATGCTTTTAGGAGCCATAGCCTGCTTACTTTCTACTTTGTGCATAGAAGGATACAGAGGAAAGGATTTAACTTTGGGCACATCGTGTTTTTGAAGAGTGACCTTTTTAAGAAGCAAAACACAAGAACCTCTTCTTGGACACAAAGCAGTCCCTCCTTGGTGTAAGTCACGCTAGTCTTTTAAGCAGCTTGGGACTCTTGTGATCATGTGGGCATTGCTCTCCAGGGAAAATAGCAAAGCATCTGGAAACAGTCCCCCAGAACCACTTCTGCAAGTAACTTTTAGGAGAAAGGAATTTGTTCACCAAACGTTGGGAGAAAAGAGTTCATACATTTCTGATCTGTCCTGCTGATACAAGTTTGAGCTAAGCTTAGAGAGCTTGCTCTCCTGGTGGTAAGTCTCTGTGAGGCAATACCTTTCCTGTAAGTTTCCAGTGAAAGGAGCTACAAAAACACGTACAAGCAGATCATAGAATAAACACAGGATGTAGGTAGTTTCCCAAATTCTTCACTACTTAAAACTTTTATGGCCTGCCCCTTGTAAATTTGGCTAGGTCACCGAGGGCTGTATTGTGACAGGCTTTACAGGGGAACATGGTGGTGGCTGAGAAGGTGCAAATAACCCCTGTTTTCACATCTGTTCTTCAGCAGGAGAGAGCAGTTTGTCTATGGTACAAGGCAGGGAATTTTGGAAGATGACAAAATCATAATGTCCTTTTTTTGCATCAGCTGCAGTAGACACTGCTCAAAAAGAGGTATCAAAGTTTCTGCATTGGAGCATGTTCCCTCCACGGCTGCTGGTGGTACTTTTCCCGTCTCCGTGTGTTACTGGGCTGCCTGCTAAACCTGCTGAGGTCCTAGGACCAATTCTCTTGGCTGAGGGCGGACAGCCCTGGAAGATAAGATTTTTACTCATCCCTCTCTTGGCCACAGACATCACCCACAGGCTTGTTTCTAAATTAGGCACCACCAGTAGCTGGCCTGTATATGGACTTGACTCTCACTGCTGAGTTAGAGAACCCAGCTGTGGAGAAGAGAGGCACATGTTTTCCAGACACCAGTCAGTCTGGGCTCCTATGTGCGGGCTACCTTGAGAAGTTCACTGGTATGATTATATGGCTTCTGGTGTCCAGGTGTAGCTCTTCCTCTGAATTTATTTAATTCTGTATCCGTGCAGTGTATACTTACAATGTGATTTGGGATATGAAGCCTCTGTTGCATAGTAAAAATACTCACAGGGTGTTCACTCTGGTATAACTAAGAGGTAATATTATATTGCCACAATATTATATTGCCATAATCATCTGCTCTGTTTAGAAAAACCTTCCCATTTTCAGCAATGGGGCCAGCCAATACTGACTTCAGGCGTGGTTTTCCTGTGACTGGAGTCTATCTGTTGGGAAGATGGTGGAAGCAACTAATCCATTTCTCAAGTTTTCTGTTTTATCTTTCTAGACAGCATTTTATACAAAGTTCTTTTTTATAGGCAGCTTTTCAGGAAGGTTTCCAAAGGTAACAACTGGAGTCACCTAAAATAAGGGCTATATTGCAACTTCCAAATATTTCCATAAATAGGTGTGGGGAGAAGAGAAAAGAGAGATGCCCAGAGTGGCTGTCTCTGCACTGGCTTTTTCTCAGCTCAGCAGTATTTAGAATATTGTCACCCAGTGGAACTCAGTGCATTTATTTATTTTTTTATTTCAAGTGAGATATGCTGGCTAAAAGCTGAAGGTATTGCCCTAGAAGAGAGAAGTATTTATTTCTTCTTATGATACCTTCCCGTAAAGTGATGATATGCAAATTCCACATTGGAATTTTCTATGTATCCTCCAAAGACTGACATCCTAGCCAGCTCTTCCTGGACGAGTTGTCAGCTCAGAAAGAAAACTGAGCCTATAATGTGTCAGTCTGATCCCCACTGAGAGGGCAGGCTCCGAAGGGAGAGCAAAGATTTAAAAAGGAAAGGGTATTAATATGCCAGCAGGTCATATGATACAGAGTGTAATTTCTGGGGTCTAGGGTTGATTTCCTTGGCTATGCATGTGAGACTGACAAGTCCACTTGGTGACATGAAGTGCAAAGTTTTGGTTATAATAAATGATCTTGCCTTTCTTTGCTGTGACTGTGTCTGACTTTTGTACTTGCTTTTCTGTGCTTTATTTTACAACACTGAAAGGAGCAAATCCCATGTGTAGACTCTGATCACAACTAGCAGACTGCAGTGAAAGAAACGGGTCGAAATGCTGATCTCGCGTGCACCAGGGTAAATCTAGAGTGTCTCCCTGACAGCTCCAAGCTAGAGATTTAAACTGGTAGCCTGCCTGAATTTCGTTACTTTCTCTGTGGCTTGCGGTTTTTGGTTCCTGTGTTTTTGAAAAGGAACACCGGGACTAAAGAGTGAGGCTTGATCTCTCTTAAATTAAAAATCACTATGTGTTATAAGATGGGAGAGTTGATTCTGGTTAGCACCCTGGGACTTCTAGCTGTGCTGGCTTAGTAGCTGCTGTAACAGACTTTGTATCCCCTTGTGTTTGCCTTACCTGTTTGCCCAATGTGGTTTGTGGAAGAGCAGCAGACAGGAGGACATCATTGTCACGAGCAGCAGCGAGGAAAGTGCAGCAGCATGCAGTATTAAAAGGAGCAGGGAGCATTTTCATGTGCTTCAATCAATATGCACACAAAACACCTTCCTTTACTTAGGTTAGACAGGTCCCTGGGCCCAGGAGAATGAATGACATGGCTGCACTAGTTCATGCCCGTGTCCTGGGAGATGCACCCATGGATGTACACTCGCCAGAGCTAACATAAACAACTTAGTTTTCTTTTGTATTGTGGTCATTGCTTTTTTTCTCCTGGGGTAAGACTCAGCGTGTAGGTCACCAAACTGACTCTTCAGCCAACCTACAGTAGCCTCAAAACTGTGGAATGTTGTTGTAAAAATGCAAACATGTAAAATGAGAAGACATCTAATGCCAGCCTTTTGGTGGAGACTAGATTTAGGCTTAAGACAGCTGGTGCCAGAGCATTTGCCTGTTAATGTTCCTAGGCTCTGGAATGCCTTGCAAGAGGATATCAGAGCAGCAGAATCAATTAGTGGTCTTAAAAGTAACATTAAGACTTCTGGGTGACATGATCATTTTTTACTCGGAAGAGTGTATTTTATGAGCTGAACTGTGAGCTGGAGAGGTGCAATGTCATTGTTACAGGGAAAAGGATAAACCACAGTAAAAAAACCCCGCAAAAATTCTTCAGATGATGATTTGCTTTTATGCTGTGTTTTACCATCTAGGAGCAGGGAAGAAGAAAGCAGGCAGTTTCCGTGTGACATGCACAGATTCATACCTGCCTGACCAAGCTCAGATGAGTTATGACTGGGAGTTTACTCTTGGCTGGTCTTTAACCCAGACTACGTGCCAGTGCAAGGGAGTTGGGGTGCATAAGAATTCCCCTTAGACATCTAATAGGATGACACCACCTTTTATCCAAACACATAAAAATACACAGGACTATTTGCCTGATTAGTTTTTCGCTGCAGGAAATGACGGGCAGTGACGGGCAGAGCCTGTCTCCCTCCCTCTTGAGCTGCGTCGGTGTCCGTGACAGAGCAGCAGTAAGTGCCTGCTCCCCTGCAAGCCAGAGGAAGGACTTAGCGGGAAGGGGAACCCAAAGGGATTTCTGCTTAAAGCCGTGATGCTGCCCTCTAAGACTTAAGGGAATGTATTGCCATTCCGTCCTTCAACAGGCATTGCCTCATCTCGGAGGGATCTTCTCCTGTGTGCTGTCAGTCCTGGCCCCAGGAAAGGAGAAGACAGGAAGGGACAAGAGCCACTGTCTTTCCTTGCCCTCAGCTCACGGGGTGACGAATGATACAGGGATCCCCTTCACAGACCCACGATGCAGCCATGGAATAACCTCTGCCCACCAAGGTTACATAGAAATCAGTGATCTAAACATCTCATATGCTGCCTACTGTGTCAGCACCCTCAGTCTCATGCCATACCTCTTTCCCCGTGCAGCAGGCTGTGCAGAACTGAGCCCTGCAGACACACAACATCGATTCCAGTGAATGCAGACTGGTGGGTTCGTCTTGATGCAGGAAGAGTAAAACCTCAGTCCTCCACTTGTCAGTGACTTCCTGAACGATATGACGGCACTGGCTGTCTATCTGTTCAGAGGCAACTGTCCATACTGATAATGGAAACAACTCAGGCAAGCGATGCAATTGTTCCAGATGGCAGCCACTGAACCCGGTTTATAGACTAATAATTTACTCCGTGGACAGCCCTACATATTTCAGCAGGACCACAAAGTGCTATGCACAGGGAGAATGAAGCAGGAGTGTCTGGTCTTAGCCTGCTCTTTACTGTTTGTAAGGAATACGAGTTTTCGGTCGTGTAGTTAAATTCTGCATCGGGTACCACACCTGGATTTGGACAGAGGTTGTGCCAAATGCTGCTCCCACATCGTGCAAGGGCTGTAGAAAAAAGGGCAGAGGAAGGATCACTGCCACGGCAGTGCTTTCCTTCGGGTATCCTCTTAGGTGAAAACATCACTAATGGGACAACGCTCCCCGCTTTTGTCTGCACTGTGAGTGTACTTTCATCAGCACTCTGTGCAAGACAAAACATCTTTGGGGTCTTAACAGGAAAGAATAAAGGACATAAATAGAAAGCGAGATTGTACGCTGCCCGTTTTTATCAAAGGTGAATTGTGCCAGAAGAACCTGATATCTTATCAAAGAAAGCTAATTGGTTTTCCTGGTAAAGGAAACATGGCTGATCTATCTGGTTATCAGCAGAGCATTTGATATGATGCCACGTGGGAAATTATTCGTTCAGTGGGGGATGATGGGGTTAGGTAGAAGAGACCTGGCTAAGGAAGGGATGAATACAGGTGGTGGCGGAGAGGTAGTGATCAAGCTAGAGGGGGACTACTTGTGCAGTTGCTCAAGGGCTAATCTTGGGACTGATTCTGCTTAATATTTTCAGTAACAGCCTCATCATGAAAGGTAGGAGTGTGCAGATGAAATTTGCAGATGACACTAAGTTTGGGAGCGTAGCTATTATGCAAGAAGATGGGGGTATGATACAGGAAGCACTGACTGACCTTGAGGACCAGACTAATAGAAATGGAATGAAATTCAATATTACAGAGTACAAGGTCATGCACTTAGGGACTAATAACATGAATTTCCACTATAAGCTGGAAGCTTATCAGTTCGAAACAAGCGTGGAAGAGAAAGACCTGGGCATATTAGTTTATTGGGTGTAACTAAGAAGCAGAGATATCATGCCGCTATGCAAAAGACAAATGCGAGTGTAGTGTATATGAGTCACAGCCTTCCCAAGAGGCGGGGATGTATCAATGCCACCGGAGAGGGGCAAGATCTCCCCTGGGCACTGTTGTCTGCTGTGGTCGAGAAAGATGAAGTTCTGCCAGCGCAGGTGTGGAGCTGGAGTAGGAGGAGCAGTGGGGGAGTAGGGATGCCATTGTATCAGCTCCGGCCTCCATCGCCCAGCGAGTGGCAGCCAAGAGGGGACACGGCGACTTTCTTTAAATACAGCAGTGGGTAAACACAAAGGAAAGGAAAGCATGAATTCAGATCGAGGCAACGCTGGCACACGAACAAATACAAATCAACTGTGGTTACGCTGAGACTTGGAGGGTTTCTGGTTGCTTTTGGGCAGGGAATATTGCAGAAAGGCATTCACTTGGTCTGTGGGAGGGACTGTGCAAAGTGGTGATGGTGGCAGCAGGGGCCTGGGGTTGATGTCCCCTCAGGCCCCTCCCAGCTACGTGTTGCTGGCTGGCATCCGAGGCTCAACGGGGCCCAGCGCAATGGTAAACGCTCTTCACTCCCCAGGACTTCCCGATGCCAGCCTGCCCTCCTGCCCTCTCCCCAGGAACCTGTGTGCACTGGCTTGCCCAACACGAGTGCCCAGCCCCTGGCTGGGATTCCCATTCAACCGATGTGAATCAGGAAAAGCTTAACCGCGATGTGTTAGCGTGGTGGCAGCACAAGTGAGGTGGGACCCAGCCCGGGCTTCACAGAGGCACCGCTTTCCTGGGCCAGCTGAGGCCATGTTGGGGAGCTGCACTGACCTTCTGCCAGGGCACAGGGCTCTGGCCAGCCATGTTTCAGCCCTTTTTGTGTACCAGGGGAGCTGTCAGCCTCCATTTTAATTGCTCTCAGACAGCATCATCCTCTGCAAATCAGAATCTACAGTTCAGAGTTTTTTGTCTGTTTCTTTCAAATGAACCTGGGTATTTTTTCTCTTTTCTCCCTTTTTACCTTCTTTCTCCTCCCCCCCCCCTGTTTTTTCTCCCCCCACAATGCTGGTTGACATTTACCAGAACCCAGTGTGATTTAGTGACCTTGGGCATACTGTGCACTTTAATTTGTCAATTTGGGAAATTAATTTGTGGAAGAATGAGTCGAAGTCAGAGGTCAGGCAGTTGGAGCGCAGACCTGCTGACAGGTTGACTGTCGGTGGGGGGCTAATGAGAGCACACCACCAAGCGAACGGAACAAAAGCAGACAGATTACACTGCCCGCTCGCTGGCTGGAGTCAATAACATCGGGCCGTTGCGCCTCCATCGCTGCCACGGTTTTGCCTCATGCTGCTCGGGCAGCCGTTCAGAAAGAGCCAGAGTGGCCTTCTGGGAGGAAGGTATATCGGTCACCGGGTGCGAGGCTGCTTCACGGCAAGGATGGAGAGCTTGTGGTGGCAGTTCTGGAGCCCAGCCCCGGCATGGAGGGTGCCACGGGCAAAGCTATCCCCGTGTGTTTGTAACCCTGGTGCCTGCGGCCGCCTGGAGTCCAGGTCAACTTCAGCATCCGTGCTGGGTGCCGGCGCCCGGCAGTGGGGAAGTGGGGTTTGTTTTCTGCAGGCAGCGATCCCCCTTCGAGGGTGGCTGCAGAGCTGGAACGCTTGCCGGGCAGCAAGTAAGAAACGTGACGCCTGCTGCTCGGCATCTTTCCGCTCCAAAATCCCTCTCCCGCTCAGCTGGCAGGGCGAGTGTGGGTTAGGCAGATTCCTGTGGGTGCTTGCCATTCATCTGCACGAAGCGCACGAGCAGAGGTTTGACCGCAAACAAGACCTGAATGTGCTGGAGAGAGATTGCATCTGTCGCCCTGAGGCAGCCGAACTGCTGCATCACGCTCGGGCTGCCCCCCCACGAGCCCCGTGGCAAAATGACTGAGCTTTAGAGGATGACGAACGCTTTGAGGTGCCAGCAAATCCTCGGATTCTGCCTTTGAAACCAGGCAGGCGTCAGGCAAGAGGGAGGACTAGGTCATGGCAAAGGCAAGTGGGGAAGGGACTTGTGTCAGCTACTCACGTCGAGGCAGAGGCTCCGTCAGCGCTGGAACGGGACAACTTCTGGGCTTGAGTGCAACAGCTCGGGTCTTTACATTTAATCCTTTTGCTTTTGGGGCCAGCGAGGGCTGGAAGGACCAGACTCAGCATGCACAGCCCACGGGGCAAGGGGAAGAAACTACTTGTTTTGCTCTGGCAATAACAGCTGGCTCTGCACACGCAAAGCGAGGGTAGGCTTGGAAGGGTGTTGCTTTCCATTCAGTAGCTGGCTAAAACGTGAGGCACCGATGGCTGTTTGGGGAAGGGAGCACAGCAGGCTGTGAAAAGAACCTCTTTTCCCCCATAAGAGATAAAAAAAGGAAGAAAACCTCCGTGGGGCAGCAGCCTGGCTGGCCAGGAAGGTCTCCACAGCTGTGTGAGTGCTTTGAGATTTGCATTTGGAGTGGGGTACAGCTCCCAGAGCCTCATGGTCTGGGGACTGAGCATAGTTCCCAGATATGGCACGATGGCTCTTCAGCTGATCCAGGTAATTTGCTGAATGTGAGGCTGTATCTGAGGGAGATCTCAGGCAGATGATGCCATGGGGAGTGCAGACGAAGTCATCCCTGGCTCTCATAATTCCTCTGGTATTGCTCTAGCGTGGAGTCCCCTTCAGCCATCATTTTTCTGACCTTAGATGTCATCGTTGATGTGGTCAGTCACGTCCTCTTGTGGGCACTTCAAGCTCCCCCATTTGAAAGGACCACAGGGTGCCTTGTATTTCCATGTTTCCCTCAATACCATCAGATTCTGATGGCTCTCATCCACACGCCTGCTCCACCCCTGCTAACTGCTATGACTTAGCATTGTGGTCTTCACCATCAACAACCTTCCCCACGGACTGCTTAGATTTCACTGGAGTTGGATAAGATCTCAGTCTCACAGGTCTCACTAAGCTTCTGAGGTTTCTAGGAGATTGGGGGGTCATTAGACAGCACGAGGGACACAGTGGCAGGGAGAAAGTGAGGTCAGGCAGACAGGAGGAGTGGAAGAGGACCTGGAGTGTGGCTTTCAGCAGCTAGCAGGAAGCTGAGACCTCGCACACCCCATCCCTGCAAATAATCTTGATCTTTGTGGCCTGCAGCATTTCCCCTCTCTGGTTAAAACCTGGCTCCCATGATCCCATTTTCCTTCATAGGTTAACGTGTTCCCAATATATCTTGCTCCCGAGATGCCTTGTCCATCACTTTGCGGTAAGTACTGAGAAACTCCTACACATTTTTTGTCATCAAACTGCAGCAAAGGTTAAGCATCTCAACAACTTACAAATTGTTTCTCTTATGTTTCTCAGCCCTGACAAGAGCATCCTGGATGTTGGCATGCCACTCACCCGGGAATTGCAGCACGTAACTTCCAAGAAAGCCGAGCAGCTGGAGTGGCGGCGATTCAGGCTTCAGGCATTTAAACAGTCATGCTCTCCACGTTTGCTCTCTGCTCCATATATGGCCCCGGCTGCCAAAACCGTGGCTGCCTGGGGAGGGTTGTGCCAGGGGAGGGGTGTGCGAAGGGTCTCAGCCCCTCTGGCTGCCTGCACAACTCACCACTCTCCACCTACACCAGACAAGTCCCGGCCCCACAGCGGTCCCCGGGCACCCAGCACTCGCAGGTCGGCTCTGCTCGTCGCGCCCTGGGGAATCAGGCTTGTGGAGCAAGCGATGACGGTCACTCTGTGCAAATGTATGTCTTCCTCTGACAGGAAAGATCGTAGCAGACCTTTGCTGAGTTTGGACTGCCATCATGCAGGGGGTGATTGCTTTGTCCCCATCAGGCTGCTCCAGCAAAGTCCATCCCTGCACCCGCCTGGTGGGGAGCTTGCCTTCCAGGGGTTTGACTCAAACTCCGGGTACAGCTTGTGTACAGTGTAGAAGGGTGTTCTCAGCTCACCTTCTTCTGCCCTATAAAATTAGCTCAGAGCAAAACAATTTTATCCAGTAGATTTTAAGCTCACCTCTAATTTGAGCAGACTGTCTCATTACCTTTTATCACTGCTATACTAACCTGGTCTTCCCAAGTTATGACAGTAAGGATAGACAGAAGCAAATAACAGCTACTTGGGTTTGCTGGCAATGCTGAGAAATAGAAACAACAGTGCTTTGGGTCTAATATTGAGAATTTCTGACATGTCTAAATATAGACTATGTCTTGTTTTGAGACTGCAGACACCATTTGTTTTGATTCCGGCCCTTTAGACAAAAACAAAGGATATCTGGGGGGAGAGCAAGCTTGGTTCCCCGAATGGAGGTAACAAAACCTGTGTGCTTTGTAGGTCAGCAGCAAGGACACTCAGTGGGAATTTGGGAGCTGTGGGCTCAAAGCGGATGGTTGCTGGATTTGCAGTAGGGGCTGATGGCTCAGGTGCTCTCCCGCTGCACAGGGGTGGAGCAGGGGGCAATTCAAATTGCTCTGCACTCTAAACATCCAGTGAAGCCAGGCCTTCCCCCTCCAGGCTGCACCATCTCCCGTGGGAGTCCAGATCAGAGTGTGACTCTTCCTCCCTCCCTCCCTCCCTCTTTCCCCAGCCAGACTCTTTCCTCCCCTTCGGTGGGAAAAGATGCAGTTTACTGGCCAGCCCAGCTTCAAAAATTGGAACATTTCGTCTGGAAAATGCCCAGGCAGACCCTATTGTCCATTTCTCAGTTTTATGCATTGCTTTTTTTGCCCTGCTCCTGAACTGGCTTTGCCACATTTGTCAGCAAATAACGAGTTCATGGTTAATGTTTTTTGTGATGAACATTGGTCTGGCTGTCAGTTGTCCCCCTTTGGAGACTGCACTTGCAGATCCATGGGGACCCTCCCAGGAGCTCACATTTCTCTGGTCCACATCACACGTGGTCTTGCTCCAGCTTGCTACATCCTGCTGTTGATCGCTGATCTCCTCAGTTATTCTGCTTGACTTCCCCCAGTCTCACATTTTAGCTGTTAGCACCACGTTACATTCTCAAGCAGGTCCAAGTCCAAACCCCACAGCAGCCATAAAACTTTTCACCCTGGCACATCTGGGCTCTGGGGGAAACCACCTGCAAATCCCAGAAGGTGCTGAGGTGTCATCTGTTTGGAGATGAATGTGATCTCTGCAAAGCAAACCTGTATCTCAGGTTTTGGACCCATCTCTGTTATCTGCTGCTCTGGTAAAATACCAATGTTTTAACCAGGCTGGCCTGGGGTAAATAAAAACAGAAGTTGCCCCTTTAAATTCAGACCCCATCATGAGGCAGCAACTCAAGTTAGACATCCCTAACAAGCTAGGGCTTCGTGTGTTTTTGAATTCAATCTGGTTTAGGGAGGACACTACTGGGACGTGGATGAGCTCTCTTTCCTGCTAGTGCATGATTACTCTCCGTGGGTATATTTCTGGCCCCATACATGGACTTATGCTACATACCTCTCATCTTGGTTCAAAATGGATCCCCTGTGTTGGTAGCCCGTCAGACTGTCTCTTGGCCTGTAAACCGGCCTTTCGGACGCAGCAGTTACGGCCGTAAGCTCCTCCATTCCTTAAATAGCTGCCCATCTGTCCACCCTCCTTCAGCGTCTCTCTGTGGATCCAGATAGAGTTGCAGAGTCTGCCTATTTCTCCCTCCGTATCTCCAGCCTTCCCCTGCAAAACTGACAGCCCCTCTAGTGACAAGTGGTGGCATTTCTACAGCCATTTACCTTGCCACTGGGTTTGCAAACCCGTTTTTAGGCTAACATTCGGTCCAAGCTGGACTTGCGGGAGATTTTGGTGAAAATTTCTGTATTTGTGTGACTGCTCCATCAGTCTGCAGTATGCAGCCAGACTCGTTTGTAGAGTCTGACGCTACAACTAGTCCTAATGTGTTATTTTAAAATAAATCAGGAGTGTCTTGTTGTCTCTGGCCATTTATCTCCTGTCTCCCTCTGGAGGTGCTGAGTCCCGTCTCTTTAGCTGAATATGCTGGAGTTGAGTTGTGGTAGGGGACAGCCACGTAGCTAAACAATGACTTGATGAAGTATCGCCATTCAATGACAGAAGTTGTTCTTCAAAGCCAGGCCGCTATCAGAAGTGAACAGTATACAAAACACATCCACTGAGTCTGGAAATTTACTGACAACACTAGGAATATTTGGAAATCCTCATTGCTACTTTTGAGAAGGTGACCCAAGGAATGAACGAGCACCGCTTCGTCTTAGGGAGACTACGGAAACGACTGGAACCAGAGCAGAGAAGGGTTCCAGATGAGGCAAAGTGCAAGAGGACTAGTCACCCACGGATCAGTTGCTGCATGGACTCAGTGTGGAGGAGGTTCCTCTGGGCTCCACCATACTCATCTCGGTACTGGCTCCTTCCTTCCACAGACACACAAATAATCACACACAACCAGAAAGATTAAGAAAGGATTCACGAAACCATCACTAGAGACACATAAAGTCTCTTTCAAGTAACCTTTTCGCTTTTAGCAGCCCAGCCATTGCTACTGAAGCTTTACCAGGACCTCCCTGGTGTGAAAACATCATGAAGCACCTTCTCTTCCCACTGAACCTGACAAGGGGGTCGTGAGGTCATGGAGACATGAGAACTGAGGTCAGTTGAGGAAAAAAGCTTTCAGGGCAGTTGAGATGTCCTCTGGAGGGCTGCGTCTGCGGCAGTGGAAATAACACTGGATAAGTGCAAAACAAAAGAAGCATTTCACTGACTCATTAGAAAGCGAGGTGAAATCCCTGGGATGGACAAACTGAACCCTGTGCTCATCGGGTGTGAACAATCCTTTCTCCCTGCAGTCTTCCTTCCTAAAGAGTGAAAGTTTCCTGTATTCCCTCCTTGACAGCCATCAGTCCTGGCCCTGACTCATTACACCTGTGTGAGGGCTCGGACCAGCATTAACCCCTTGCCTGCTGGAAACGAAGCATGTCCAGTGTATGCTGGTCTCCTGGGTCTCAGCCTTTTCCCCCCATAGCCCCCATCCGGACCGGCCAGCCCCGCTCATCTGAGCTGCATGATGGCAGAGCCACGCAGTGAGCAAGGCAATGGCGTATGATCTTTGTGGAGGATGAGGATGAGAGAGGGCAGCTTTTCTGGATGGGAGCTCTTTCCTAAATGCCAGGGGCTTCCTGTGCTTTCTCTCCCAGATTAAAGAAGCATATGAGAGAAGTACGTTTGAAAGCTGAGACAAAACTTCACCTCCAGGTCTCTGTTTGCTTGGGCTCCTGGCAAGGCAATGGGGAAGGTCATGGATCTGCAGAAGCTCTGGGTGCACTATAGCGTGCACTAGCTTTGGGGCACAGGTGCTGGCAGGAGGGCGAAGGCACACTGAGGTGCCCAGAGATAGGAAATTCAGCATCTCCATGAATAGCACTGCCCATCCCAGTGTTTTCTTCTCCATCTCATGCTCCATACTTCCCAGTTTGACTAAATCCTGGTCTCCTTACTACATTGCATTAATTCCTAGTTTACCTTCCTGGTCCTTGCCCTGACAGCCTGCGGTCTTATTTTCCAACTTGGCTCCTGTCTACACCCACCACCCTCTGTCCGCATCCACCACCCCGGTTCTCCTTGGTCTGACCCTCTTCCCCACGAGTTCAGGTCAGGGGGAGCGCCGTTGCTGTAGGAGCTCAGGCTTGCCGTGATGCGCAGAAATGCAGACGAGCTCCTTAGCACCAGGCTGCCGCACACCCGCTGCAAGGAAACACAAACCGAGGTGCTCCAGCAAGTCTGTGCTCAGTAGGTTCAAACACTTACTCACATGGCCAAATCTGGAGGAGGAGGGGAATTTTCACAGGGACATCACAAGACAGGCTGCCTGCATCTCTGCCTGGTTCAGGCTCCATAGCACAGTGGTACTAGCTCCGCTCGCTCTGCTTGGCTTACGTCAGCAAGCACCACACTTTTCCCCCTTGATTCATTCACAGAAACATCTGAGCTATTTGGGAGATGTTTTTCACAATGTGCATAGCAGTGAATAATTCACTCTGAGGCAAAAGTCTATTCTCAAAAGAATCTCTGCAGGAGAGAAGCCTGACAAATCTGTAGGCAACGGAAATAAAAAATGTCTTATGATGGGAAGCATTGGGCAGCCTCCATATCTCTCTTTGCAATCTAATAGTATGGCCCCACAGTCCTTTTGCAAATCATCTGCAGGTATGCAATTTTTCCTCATTTAAGGGCTATTAATATTAAATACAGCAATCATACATTATTTATACTGTTTTATTCATGTATTAATTTTAAATCAATTCTTAAAAGGTGCAGTGCCAGGGATGGAAATGAATTACTTAAGGCAATAAAAAAGGGCAGATCAAGGAGGAAATTAACCAGAGATATTAAAGCTATCACAAAAGGCTTCTTTATATTGGAAGCTTCTAGACTGGAACAGCATTTGGTAGGAAGAGCCAGCCCACAGGTCATTTTGAGCTAGAGAGGGGAGTCCTCAAATATATGTAACACGAGGGCTGGTCAGACAGAGGACAGACGCTGTGCAAGTGAGGAAAGGATTGCAGCAAGTGCGTTTCTCTGCTACAGAGACATTAATTCAGAGGATCTCTGCTGTACTTGCCATACTTAGCAGGGCTCAAGCCAGGGCATAAGCAAGACCAGAAGCTGGCCTCTGGAATTGAAGCCTATCTTGAGTTGACATTTCTTTTCAGTTTTTTTTTTCTTTTTAATGCTTTCTGTGCTGTGAAGCATATGTATGATGGTTTTTATTTGCAATTGTATCCCATTTCCAAGCCTAGTGTTTGCAGGGAGGCACTGGCAGATGGCTGAAGCCAAGCCCCAGGCTCCTACCATTGCCCCTTCACCATGGCTTAAGGGAGTATGCAAGCCAAGTGGCAGGGGGACACCAGGCTTGATGAGAAGGGGCTGAGTTCAGACAGATATTTAGGAATGGGATTCATCTCTCTTGGCTTTAGCCATCAAAACCTCTATGCACGTCCTGGAGGCTCCATCTGTAATACAGAAAGAGAGAGACCCTCCTGCAGAAGTGACGGTCTCTGTTGACTGGACAGCTAAGGTGACTTGAGATGAAACTCAGTTGGGTATTTAAGTAGCTGAAGATCCACCTGAAAATTGCGGTGGAAATGCTGACAACTACTGTAAGTACAAAAGACACCACAAATGTGCCATAAAGAGGTGAAGGACTTAACTATTTTTGCCATAATTCAAAATGCTTCACTGTATGGTCTCCTCTTTATTTCTTGTCGTCTCATTTTACCATAATGGCACTTTGAGTCTCTCAGGCAATGTAAAGAGGGTTTAAGCACGATAGAGCCCCTTTCAGTGCTAGGATCATTAGCAGATTGAAGCAAAGTGCTCCCTTATATCTGCAAGTAAATTATTTATTATGTGTGTTAGAGAGATGGATGGCTATGGAGATTCCTGGGGAAAACCATGCTGCGACAGAGATTAAATGAAGCTCTTGAGAGTGTCTCTCCCTGTGTCAGATTCATCCCGGGTCTCAGTGGTTTCAGTACAATTTACACCAAAGATAAGTTTAGCCCTTTAGTCCCAGATCTCAGGGGAAGCCCCAGCTACTTAAAATGCACCAAGGACCTGGATGAGAACATTGTCCCTTGGAGCAGTGGCATGATGAATATGTGTATTATTCATAACAGCGGAATCAGCGGATACACGCACTAGCAGAAACTCTGCACATCAGTAACCAGTCCATCTCACGCGTTTTTCTTTTCACTGGATCGCTAATCATTCACCCATGGACTATGCTGGATTAAAAAAAAAGATATATCCCTATGATGGACAAGAAAAAGGGACAACTAGGTGACAAAATAGCAGAAAGCAAACAAGAGCACTTACAATTTTGCATTGTGAAATAGCAGCTTGCTGGTTTGTTTTTTTTTTTCCCTCCTGGCTTAGGTGCAGATGGAGGAAGTGCGCTAGGACCTAGAGGAAACAGTTCTCTGCATACACCCTCTACTTTCTTCCAGCAAGAAAAATATTATCCGCAGAAACAGAAATATACAACGACAAAAAAAAAAAAAAAATCTCAGCTGGTTTAGAGAAAGATAAACTACAAAGCAGAGTGTGGGACTTTTTTTACTCCAGTGAGCTACAGAAGTTGTAAGATATTACAAAAGTGTTCTTAGAGGAAGAGGCTGTGTGTTGAAGACATAAACTACTATAATTGTAATTTAGCTGCTAGCTGGCTGAAACTGATACATAATCATAGCCCGCTCGTGGTCATTATTTTTTTTTACTTTCTTATTTTTGCATGCTTCAATCTTTTACCTAATAATTAAGCAATCAATTGCTCAAGGCAAGGCTGAGTTCATAAAATATCCATTACCCACCCCACATTTGGTACTCCCTGCATTAAATGAAAAAGGCAGTGCCTTAAGGGAATTTATTGCTATCATAAATATAAAGAATAAACATGTTTCCTTTCATTTCACTCCAGATTTCTTTCAATTTTGCTATTTAGAATATGAATGTGAGACAGCATGCAGGAATATGTGAAACGCTGCACAGCAAACATGACTTGTCTTTTTGAGACTCTCTGGGCTAACCAAGGAGTTGCCCAAGCTTATAGCTGGTTGACGGGCACAGCTTTGGAGGATTTAGCTAAACCACCCAAAGCCTATTTGTCAGTATCTCTTTGGTCTATAAATTAGAAGAGAAGCCGCCCGTTCCGAGGACAGGAGCCCAGTGCCTCCCAGTTCAGCCCAAGTATGAAGTACGTGAATTTTTACTATTTCTTGTCTGCTGAAGCCAGAAGGTGCATGAGAAGACACAAAATAATCAAACGAACCAAACCACGAGTATTTCTGGACACGTTTTCTTCTCTCTCCCCTCCGAAAAGATCAGTTTCAGCTTAGCAGAAATTTAGGTCAATTCTTACTTTGTTTAAACTGGCTAGCTTTCCTATGCCCTCGATATCTACTCAGTGCTACTAATCTGCAAACAAGATACAATGCACTGATTCAAACACATGCTAATTTTAGGGCATCATTCTGCTCTTGATGTGAGCAGGGAGCTCCTATTGATCTCTGTAGGGGTTGGTAACGCTCGCTGAGAGCAGATAGGGCACTAGCTTTCCTCCCATGTATATCTGTGATAAAGGCTAAAAACTCAGCATTAAGAAGTCCTCCCCTGCGGCCAAATTCCCAGATGGTGTAAACCAGTAGAGCTTTAATGTCTTTAGTGGGGCTTTGTTGATTTATACCAGATGATGATCTGGATACTACTTTTCCCACATTTCACTTGCAGGTCACTTGTTGGAAAGAAAGTCTGGAGCTGAACCGCTCGGTGGCTGCCCACAGTCCCCCACCATCTACCCTGTGCATGGGGCTCCCTCTCCGGTCCCCTGAACGCTTAGAAAAGCCTCAGAAGATGTGGCTGGGGAATCATTGTCTCTAGACAAGGGGCTTGTAGTATTCACTGGAGGATGATACATGGGTGGAGCGGGCTGGCTGGAGTTGTAAGCAGCAGGCAGGATGGGTGAGGCGGCAAGCCAGGCTCGTGGGGTAGCTCTGAGCTCTTTTCCAGCAGGGCTGAGGAGGCAGGGAGTGAAAAAGCATCATGGAAAGGATCTGGAGTCCCCCCATCCAGGTGGGAGGTATGGGCAAGTAGGTTAGGCAATGGTGAAAGCAAGCCTTCCTCGAGAGGTTCTCCCAGTTGTCCTCGGTGAGAGGCACCTGCCAGTACCTGGTGTGGACATCTGGCCATAGAGGCATGTAGGGCAGAGTAATATGGTGCTTTGGAGAGATGCAGCGTGGGCACCGGCAGCAGTCAGAAAACTTCAGGTCAGTAAGTTTGACATTCTGCAAATGCAATCCGACTTCTTTTGGAGACTGAGTGCTTGCTAGCTGTGCATCTCTGTTTTGCAGGGTGCTCTGGTCATCAGAGGTAGCCTTAAGACATTAAATCCACATTTGACTATTTAATCCAACAAGCAGCAAAAAATTGAAATATGTACTTTAAGCTTCTGAAAAACAGCTAGCAGTACACACTAAATTTTCAGTCTCTGTGTGAATATTATTTTGTTTATTGCCAGTGAAAAGCGTGTTTAAGAAACAACTGTTAGGAAAAGATAAAGAATGAAAAACCACCAGTCAAGAGGAGAGTGACCTTGTTCCAGGATGGAATCAAAACAATGCCCTGGGGAGTTATGTAGGCATTGTTTCAGGACTTAGTACATCAATGTTTGCGGGTAAAATTAATTGAGATACAATGTGAGCCAAGCATGCCTGAGCTTGCTAATCGGATAAGGATATTGCAATCATATGACATCAGTAAGAAACGGGTGAACATATGCCATGTTATGTGTATGGCAAGGTAGAAGGAATGCTCCAAACTGTGCAGAGCTGCCACGGAGATTCGCGGGATGTCAGAGAATCCTGACGTCCCTGGTGCAGAAGTCCATACGTGGGACCAGACGATGAGACAAAATGCTACCAAACAGTTATTCCCATAGAGAGGCTACTTCTAAGCTGCCCATCACCAGAAATCCTGTGCTTCTAGGACTGCAGCTACAGGTTTCTTGTGGCTTTTACTACAGTCCATATTTTTTTTTGTTCTGCTTAATCAGAGGAAGCACGCAAGAAACATACCCTATCAGTACATCCATGCAGCCAAAGACTTTTATGCTCAGCAGGTAGCTAATGGACTGCAAAGCCCTTTCCCCAGCCCCATTAAGAGTGCTTGTTTATGTCTGGCCTTGTGCAAGAATAAAGTATCGCTTTGCTCTCTGGTCGTACATTTTCGGTGGAGTACTTGACACTATTGGAAGGCAATTTCATCACTGTCGTTGCTATTTACTGACGACTTTGTAGTGGCTCTCAGTAGAGCAGCCGAGGCCTGAGAGGAGGTAGCAAAGGAGCTGCCTCTTCCTCTTTGGCCGTCCCTCCTGAGGAGTGGACAGTAGAGAGACATCCCCTTGGTGCCTGCCTTGGTGGCAGGGAGCTCTGCAGCCTGCGGACTTGTCACTCCGTTATCCCTCCATTTGCAAATTCACTCACAAGCGCTTACCAGGCTGTGATATCATTTTCTGCTGTTGCTCTAGTAATTTGTGACACTTTTGGCTGAGGCAAGCAAGGTGTATGCTGCTTTAACAGTGCTTTATAGGACCTGTTTATAGCCTATACTTCGAGCCTACCTATCCATTATGGCAGGGCATTATGCAGCGGGACACTGCCACACCGCAAAGGCTTGCTTTTTCTGCCCCGAGGGAAATGTGTGTTCCCCACTCCTGCCATTTCCAGGTGTTGCGAGAGGCTGGTGTTGCGCAGGCGCCTTCCTCTTCATCTGACCTCAGCCCAGGTGCGGGGAGGCAGGGGGGGCACCCGAAAAAGGGAAGGCTTTTGTGGCTCCCCAGGGAAGCCGAGCAGCACCAGGAGCACGCCAGTGCGGCTGCCAACAGCTGTCGGAAGCCTCAGAAGTGCACTCTATATTGCTTTATTATTTCTTCTTTGCTAATTATTTCCTAAGATGGAGGGGGGGGGGTGGGGGGGGTGGGAAGGAAAGCAAGCGAGTGCGAGGGCAGCAGCAGAGCGTGCTTGCTGGCAAGGCACAGCGGAGGCACTTGAACTGGCTCTAACACACGCAGAGCAGCGGGAGGTCCGTGAGATGGAGCCGGACTGTTTCTGCTCTGACAAAAGGAGCCAGCATCGGCATAAATGTGTTTTTATTGAGCCTGTTCAAAGCGTTCTGCGAAGCAGCAGGCACAGAAAACGCTTGCATGCACGTGCTGGAAAATACACGGGATGAGCACTGTGCAGGTTGTAAAGGAAAAGTACCCACAAGCTGAGAAGAGCCAAAGTGGAGGGGGCCTGTACCGACAAAATTCAGCCCCGGTTGCCTGCGCATCCTGAACGGTGTGCATGAACGATGTGTTCACATTTGGGCTTGCTCGCTGCCCTGGTACCGCTGACAGGGCTAGCTGGGTCCCCCACTCCTCATTCAATCTAGGAAGAGGAACACTGCTCTTGTTGCCGGAGGTGTGTGGGGTGGGAGGCAGGAGGGTAGTAAGAAGCAGCTGCTGGTTTTGGTGGGATGTCAGTGTGGAGATGTTTGTGCCTGTTCCTAACATCAGTGAAGGATTTAACTGGACAAGCTACCTTTTTTGCCATCCATTCTTGAAAGCAGCCAAGACGGTGTCCCTCGTGCTCCTGCCCCCTAACCGGAGCCGTGCCCCAGCTGCAGGGGCACATGGAAAATGGCTGCTGGCTGCTGTGTGAGCCCATGTAGGAGAAGCTGTCAGCTGAGGCACTGCGCTCTTCGCCTGCTTTCTTTCTCGTAAGAAGCCTGTGGTAGCCTGACATAATTGTTAGCGTTTCTTATTTTTCACTCGCTCTTGGAAAAACTGCTCTAAGGAGCTGTTGACTATCTGTAATTGATTGCTCACGCTCTGACGGAGGATGGGTTGCAGCATGAATGTCAGCAGTAGCTTGGAGGCAGTCTGGGGAGATGCCACCTTATTACTGCGAGGAATGCTCTCCCAAAGACAACAGGCACACGAAAGTGAAGCAGGAATAAAACAGCTCTGATAAAATCAGAAAAAAACACCCATGCATCTGCCCAACCCTAACCTGAGAGCAAAACAAACTTGTATTGAACCCTTTCTGAGGTGTGAAAGAAGGTAATTTTTGTTGCTCTCATGATTGCGTTTCTCGGAAGGAAAGACAAATGTAGCTGAGTAAACATGTGAAAATTGGCCTGGGAGATTTCTGACCCAACACTGAAGACAAAGGGGTGTGAAAGTCCCTGAGTCATGTGTGCTTGTCCAAACTGTACTGGTCCTTCTCAGCTCCAGCAGTGTAGGGACTAGTTTGTGCTTAATGAAGGGTGTTATCCTGCCCAACACCAAAGTGGTAGCTATCCACACCTGAAATAGCATCCTTTGCCAATAGAGTTTTCAGCTTCAGTTCCTCCCTGGAGCACCTCCGGTAACCCCAGTGGTGCTACAGTGGAGATCATCCCCCTGTTCTTCCTGTTACATAGGTTGACTGTTCACCTTACCTGCTCCTCTTACTTCTCCATAAAAGCTGCTTTAGGTTCAATAACTCCGTTTGCTTACTCATTTGCCCTTCACTTTCAGTGGAGCACAAGCAAAAAGGTATGGAAAGTATTGAGAAGGGACTTCTTCATCTGGAAACTCTCACTATCCTCAGACCTCATAATGGTAACTGGACCCTTGAAACCATCTCTTGAATGGTGATTCACCAGGTTTCAGATGTACGTGGCTCTTCCAGCACACAAAACCTGCCTTTGAAATCCCAGTGGTGGAGATAAGTAGGGATTCAAACATTTGAGAGTTGTTTACTTCAGAAGAGTCCCTTTGGAATCAGTGGCTGTTTGTTTACTAGGGAGATTTAAATTTCCTGGCATGGAGTACTCCCAAATATTTCTGGAGACTACTGCATTTAAGAAAGAGAGTGTAGCACTGATTGATTCAAGGCAGCAGCAAGGGCAATGGCAAAGGTTTGTTCCTAACGTGACTTCAGAACTCACCAAAGATGTGTCCCTCCTTGCTGAAGCTCCACCGACGGGGTTGGCTGCAAAGCCTAAACACTTTGCAATTCAAACACACACAACCAGAGTTTCTCCGGTCTATCTAACAGAAAATACGCGGCGTGTGTTGAGAATATCACACCTTCTCTCCAAGGCTTTTTTTTTATCCCCTCCTCTTCTTATATAAGCTGGGACCAACCTCCAGGGTAAGAAGCAAGGAAAACACTGGGTGCTGTATGAAGGTGCTACATGATCTTGGCAGTCTTTTTATGAACTCATATTCCTTCAGGTGCAGGAAGACTGGGAGAGCATGTTTAGACTGGTAGCTCTCAAGTGCAGGAAAAGCCTAGCAGAAACACAACCGAGAGCCTCACTGTTTTCTTTCTTTTTTTTTTTAATTTTTTAAATTATTATTATTTACTTATTTTACCTCAAAAAGAATGACAGACAGGAATTTCTGTGAAGAGCTGTACTGCTTATCCCGCCTTGCTGGCATGTTTGTATGTGTTTGTGTCTGCATTTGTGTGAGCCTCCTGCAGTCTAAATTGTCTGACTCTTCTCCATATATATCAAGATCCTGTTTATGAGGAGGGTACCGGTATTTGAGCCTTTTCATCTCAAGGAAGCAGTTTGCTGTCTGGTACTAAAATAACCGCTGCAGGAATCAGTCTGTATTTTTAGGTTACAGGATGAATCAAGGACTGGTCTTTCGCATTCCTATGGTTTCTAAGCTTCCTATTGCACCACAAAGCCTTGCTAAGGTGCTGGGACAAAACACATTTGAGGCTTAACACCACACAAAGTGCTGCAAGGAGGCTGAGTGTCTGCTCCACACGAAGAGCATTTTGTTTCCTTGCAGAGCAGTAGCCATCACCAAGAATTAACACAGTATTTGGCAGAGCACACGGGCTGGCTGTGCGTACTCTATGGCAATCTAGCAAGCCTTTGCAAAGATTGCCTTGCTCCTGCGGCCAGGTAGAGGAGCCTGTCCTGGTCAGCTCTTAGTCACAGGAATAGCCTCCTGTGTCCTGCTGACATCATACTGACATCAACTTGCTGATGTAAAAGCCCTGCAGCCTACCCAGGGTGAAGGAGAAGAAGGAAAAAGATGCCACAAATGCCGTGATATTCAAGCTCAGGTAAACGGGGTTTCAGAGTGTCACTCAGAAACAAAGTCAAGTTCAGCCCAGATGCTTTCTGATACCTCCGGGACCTCCCAAATGGGACCAGGATGGCCATGGGGCTGAAGCCAGCCCCATTCATGAGGCCTCCCCATGCTGGCTGGACTGGTGTCAAGCAAGACCTGATGGTCCTTGGGCTCTTCCACTTCCAGAGCTGCTTGGAGTGAGAAAAGCAGAAGGACGTAAGAGTGAAAGTAGAGGGAAAGGAAACCTGGCAAAAGAGCGTTGCTGTCTGCAGTTTCTAGAAGCCTGGGTCTTCTTCCAAATAAGGGCTATATCCTCAAGCTTAGACATGTGTTCAAGCAGCTGAGAAGCTCTTGTTGGCTGAAAACAGGTATGGAACAGCCTCTGGCTTGACCAGCAGCACATGCCTACTTAGATAAGCATTACAGCACTGGTTTAGCGCCTCAATTGTTGTTGAAATCCAGAGAGGTTAAGCACATGTTGCTTTGCTGAACTGAGCCTAGAGGTAAGGAGGAAGAGAAATAAACTAATAAGCAATAGCAGGAGCAGAACCCAGCTCTGCTGAACCAGCATCAGTACTTTGCTCCACCAGGAGCTCCTCAGGGCAACTGCCTGTTATAGATTAGAAAAGTGCTTAGAAAAGTTACTGTGGTGGGGCCCTGGACTCTATGCTGTCTTTTAATGTGGGTCATACATTGAAGAAAGTAGATGAAGCTGCTGTCACGGCTGTGTGTTCCTGGATCATAAATTCTTGACACAATTTTTTTGCAGAAGTGTTCAGAAGCCTGTTTAGCCTGTCAATCCGCTACTGTGTCAACAAGACAAAGTTAAGCAATTTCTCTTTTGAGTGATTCTGCATTCATCTCTCAGGAAGAAAGGGAAAGGTTGAAATTCCTATATGCCAACAATGTGAAGTATTGGGTTGGATCGGCAGATTTCTCATATTCAACTATTTGTAAGGTATCAAGGACTGTTCTTTAGCATTTGTTAATCTAATTGTCTCACTAGGTATCATAGGATCATAGAATGGTTTGGGTTGGGAGGGACCTTAAAGACCATCTAGTTCTAACCCCCCTGCCATGGGCAGGGACACCTCCCACTAGACCAGGCTGCTCAAAGCCCCATCCAGCCTGGCCTTGAACACCTCCAGGGATGGGGCATCCACAACTTCCCTGGGCAACCTGTTTCAGCATCTCACCACCCTCAGAGTAAAGAATTTCTTCATAATATCTAATGTAAATCTACCCTCTTCCAGTTTAAAACTGTTACCCCTCATCCTATCACTACACTGCCTGAGAAAGAGTCCCTCCCCATCTTTCCTGTAGGTCCCCTTTAGGTACTGGAAGGCTGCTATGAGGTCTCCCCAGAGCCTTCTCTTCTCCAGTCTGAACAACTCCGACTCTCTCAGCCTGTCTTCATAAGAGAGGTGTTCTAGCCCTCTGATCACCTTCATGCCTCCCCTCTGGACTTGCTCCAACAGGTCCATGTCCTTACATCGGGGGCCCCAGAGCTGGCGCAGTACTCCAGACGGGGTCTCACAACAGCAGAGCAGAGAATCACCTCCCTTGACCTGCTGGACACGTTTCTTTTGATGCAGCCCAGGATGCTGTTGGCTTTCTGTGCTGCAAGCACACATTGCTGGGTCACTTTGAGCTTCTCATCCACCAACACCCTCAAGTCCTTCTCCTCAGGGCTGGTCTCAATCCATTCCCCATCCAGCCTGTACTTGTGCTTGGGATTGCCCTGACCCACATGCAGGACCTTACACTTGGCCTTGTTGAGCTTCATGAGATTTGCATGGGCCCACTTCTCAAGCCAGTCCAGGTCACTCTGGGTGACATCCCTTCCCTCCAGTGTGTCGACCATGCCACACAGCTTGGTGTCGTCGGCAAACTTGCTGAGGATGCACTCAGTCCCACTGTCCATGTTGCCAACAAAGATGTTAAACAGCACTACTACCAGTACCGACCCCTGAGGAACGCCACTTGTCACTGGTCTCCACTTGGATATTGAGCTGTTGACCGCAACTCTTTGAGTGCAACCATCCAGCCAATTCCTTATTCACTGGGTGGTCCATCCATCAAATCCATGTCTCTCCAATTTAGAGACAAGGATGTTGTGCAGGACAGTGTCAAATGCTTTGCACGAGTCCAGGTAGATGATGCCAGTTGCTCTTCCCTTATCCACCAAAGCTGTAACCCTGTTGTAGAAGGCCACCAAGTTTGTCAGGCACAACTTGCCCTTAGTGAAGCTGTGTTGGCTGTCACTGATCACTTTCTTATTTTCCGCATGCCTTAGCATAGTTTCCGGGAGGATCTTCTCCATGATCTTGCTTGGCACAGAGGTGAGACCGACTGGCCGGTAGTTCCCAGGGTATTCCTTTTTTACCCTTTTTAAAAATGGGGGTTATGTTTCCCCTTTTCCAGTTGGTGGGAACTTCACTGGACTGCCATGACTTCTCAAATATGATGGCTAGTGGCTTAGCAACTTCATCTGCCAGTTCCCTCAGCACCCTTGGATGCATTTTATCATGTCCCATGAGTTTGTGCACCATCATTGAGTACCTCAGCCTTCTCAATATCCTGGGTGACCAGGTCTTCTGTTTCCTTCTGGAGAGGACCCACATTTTTCCTAGTCTTCCTTCTATCACTGAGGTACCTGTAGAAGCTTTTCTTGTTGCCCTTGACATCCCTGGCCAGATTTAATTCTATCTGGGCTTTAGCTTTCCTAACCTGAGTAACCTATGTAAGTCATACATCAAAGACAGATGCTTCTGCTGTACACATGTGGTTCTGCTAATTTCTCTCCAATGCCAGGAAATTTTTGGAAAACACTATTTAGTAATTAGATGAGGACACAATTATGTCCCCCTGCTTTCCATGTACTACTTCTTGCAAACTTTTTCTAGGAAAACATGAAAGGAAGAACATACCTTTCTACAGCACCGTTTAATATGGCTTTTAACTGGACATAATCTGGGCAACAGTGAAGCACAGCAGTTCAGTCAATGCTATTTTATTTGTAAAGGCTTCATGAGTGGTAGCATCAAATGTCCTTGCTATTTAGTCGCAGTAAGTTTTAAATGTGGTGCCATGGGGTTCCAGGGACTGCATGGGACTGGGTGGACTTGTAAGAACAATGCTTTGTCCTGGTTACATTCCTCTTGTAAAATACAAATAAGTAAAATGACTTTGACCAGGTATTCTCCAGTACCCAGCGCTCTCGAGAGTGAAGCTTTTTCAAAACACTACAACACTTTGAAAAGCAGCTTTGCCAAGGCAGCATTGCAGGCTCCCGTCTTGATTGTCTGTTAATAATTTCCATATAAAGCTTGTGCAGTTTACAAGAAAAGAACCCAAGCAGCCTGTTTTTTTTCTATCTGCCAGCCTTGCAAAAGTAACCCCAACTTTCTCCTTTCCCGGTACTGTCACCAGCAATAAAGGCTCTGCAGGCCACATGGCTACTTGATATTAATAAATCAAGCAGTGCTGGGGAACGATGCCAGGCCCTGGCACTCGCATGTCTCCGCTGTTAATTGTTCGAACGGTCCCTGGCATGGCCGAGCCCGGTGCCAGCTAACGCTCTCCCAAACAATTCCTGGCACGGGGCTGGAGCCAGCGCCGGCCAGCGCCGGTTCCCAGGAGGTGGGTTGGATGTGGCCCTGCTGTTCTGGAGACGAGGACAGTTCAATAGCATGGAGGTAGGCTTTTCTGTGCCAGTTGGCCTTGGGGGCCACCGCACAGTCCTGGACACATTTAGCTTATTAGTACAGATGTAGCCATTATGTCTTCAGGAACACCCCTGCAATTCTGAGGCTCATTTAAAGAAAAAAAAAACAAAACAACAAAAACCACACAAACAACAAAAACCCACATGTGATTTAACGTCAATAGTATTTTACCCTTGTTAAAACTGACTGCAGTCAGAAAAGCATGTATGCAAACATGGCAACTCTATACAACGCATCTCCCTGTGGGTCTTCTGAGTTACATCTCTCTGCTTTGTTCGTTAAAATGAATGTTTATTACACTTTGGTTCTGTTAACAATGCATAGACATTACATCATATCCTAAGTCACTATGAAAGGATTCCACTATTTAAAGGCTTAAAGGGGTACATACAGGCTCAGTTACACTTGTCGGGGTAAAAAAGAAGGGATATTAATTATAGAAACACTTTACACTTGCATAGGAGGTTTCACCTGAGAATCTTGAAGCACTTCTCAAAGGAAGATAAATATTAGCTATCTTCACAGAGAGGCTGGGAACGGACATGCGAAGCGACTAAGTGACTTGGCGATGGAATCAGTAGCACACCAGCAGTCAACAGCAAGGCTCAAGGCTTTCCCTGGCCTCTCTGCCGATGGCCTCACAGCGATGTGACAGCTCTTGCAGAAGCAGCTAAGAATGGATGAACCTGTTGGAATAAAACAAGAACAAAACTTTTGCCTCAGGCTTGAGCAGAACAGAAACTTTTTTTGAGACTTAAAAACCATTATTAAAGTTTTTTTTTTCCTTTTATAAAATTTTCTCACGCTTCTGCACTTCCTGATTTAGGGCTGGACAGGAACCAGAAAATAAATACTGAAATACCATGAGAAAGGTTATTCTTGTGGTATTTTCACCCAGACTGAAAGTGTGGCGCGCTCATGAGAAAGCATGTCCTAGCAAAATTTCCACAGCCGAGGTTCACATCAATTCAAGCCAGTACCAGACAGTCTGTGAACTTCTGACTCCCTGTAGGTTCCTACATGCTTTTATATTTAAGAGAAAAAGAGACAGAGATCTCAATACCGTCAGCGCTGGATCTGGGCTAGTATCCTGGGAGGGGACAATGCCTCTGGGCAGGTGCAACCCAGGAGTAGTGCTCTCGGTCGCATGGTAAAGCTGAAACCCCACCAACCTCCCCTGCCTGCTCCCTGTCCCTCCCTGTGGGGCAGAGGGTGAGTGCTCGGGGGTGTTTTCAGTCCATCGTTCCTCGCGGCGCCTGGAAAGAGCCATGCTAACAGCATCACCAAAAGAGCCAGCCGTGGGGGGAGGCTTTGAGAGGACAAAGGGCCCTGGGAATCTGGCATCATTTTTAATATACTTGGTACCAGGCCTTGTGAAATGTTTATATAGCAGAATAATACAGGTGCAATGGCTATACTTTCCTCTAACTGTTACTATCCTCTCATGCTGTGTTTATTGTTTGGAGTTTATTTGTTTGGAGCTCGTAGCATTGATTTGACTCCGCTTGCACGGAAATTGCTACCTTGAATTTGTCTAGTGCTGATTCCACTAAAAATAGCACTTTAGATGTTTAAAGATCCCCCAGCACCCCAAAAATAAAAAACCCAACTCTGTAGAGTGACTGGCTGATGTCCTGTGAATATGTTTATCTTTTTTCTTCCAAAAATACTTGGGTGGGGAATTGGAGTGACCATGGGCACAGCCAGGTGTGTCAGTGCAGAAGACCGGAGGGTGGCTAGCGGAGGGTGGCTCGCTGTGGTGCTGCACACACGTGTCAGCATTCCTGCTCCCACGTAAGCTGCACCTTCCCCTTAGCCTTCCCGCGAGCCCCAGGGCAGACGGCTTTCACGCTGCCGAAGGTAACAGTGGTGTGAAATATTAGCACCAAGCACCAAAGCTTGCCATCTCCAGGCGTGGGTTTCTGCTAAATTTGCTGTTAAAAGAGGCTGTTGTCATGCTTAGAAGCATGACAGACACCTAGACCCCAGGAAGCCTGACCTCTGGAGTAGAGTTGTGTCCCTGAGATATAAACCAGAGGAAATCGGTGTTTGAGCATGTTCTTTAAATTTGCTCCACTAGTCCATGCCCAGAAATGGGTGCTCCTGGATGGATCACAGAATCATAGAATGGTCAGGGTTGGAAGGGACCTCTGGAGATCATCTAGTACAACCCTCCTGTGTGTGCACATGACCGAGAGGGTTGATTTTGGACAGGTGAATCTTTTTTTGGACAAGAGCTGTCTCTACAGAAGCTCTGTAAGGAGACTACCTGGTGGGCTCAGGTTCGATTTCTGTGTCTTAGATAGCTATGACCTGACAGGGGCATTTGTGTCCCTTGAGGGGGAATGTGATGGGAGGCAAGGATAAAACTCGGCCTGCTGATTCCATGTCCATCCCCTAAGCCAGAGAAATGGAGCTGGGGAGCAATGTGAACCCTGTGGCAAAGCCAACATCATCTAAGGACAAAGAAGAAAAAAGTTCATGGGGAAGTGAGACAGTAACAAAGAAGTAAGCCTGCTTGGCAGAGCAGGCATTATTCAGGCTGGGAACTTCAAGGGTCAGAGGTTTTTTCAAAGTCGGATTAATAAATGCGCCCACTAGTGTCCCTCACTGACTGGGGTCCTCTTCCATGCCTCTCTTGCCCTGATGCTAGTGTTTATTTAATCCAATTAAGCTGTCCCATGACAAATTCCTTGCCAGCCTGGTAGAGGTGTTTGGGAGGCCAGGAGACAACCCTCCCTACTTCTGGAGGGCAGTGCCTTGATCCCCATGCCCTCCCAGTGCAGGAAATGGAGCTGCTCCTGACATAAGCTACTGCTCAGCAGGGAAACACGGCCTCTGAACATTAATTATCGTGTACCAGACTGTTCTTAAATAAAACATCCGCTGGCAGGAGCAGCCCTTTTAAATCAACAGAAAGGGTTTCTGAAGGCAAGATTTGCAGCTTAGCCTGAATATCCAAGCAAAGGAGAAATGTGGGACAAGAGTCTCCTGTACTCTTCTGTCTGATCTTCAGTTCAGCCACGTGGGCAAAACAGGTCTCTCTTCCCGGGCAAAGCGGGAGAGGGAATGGGCAATGAAGGGCATAATGCCAGCAGAGCTTGGCTGGAGTACAGGCAGGAATACCTTCACCTCTGGCTGGAATAGCTCAGCTATGCCAGGTGGATATTAGTCAGCAAGACAGTCTGTGTAAAGTAAGTGTCCATCTTGAGGGAAGAGTCTCAGAAGAGGCAGCAGAAGTCAGCAGCATGTTAAAATGCCTCCAGGGCTGGTGTGAACTGGAGAACTAAAGTACCTGCACCTTGCAGATCACAGATGTCAACCTCTTATAGCCTGAGTAAAGTGCATAGCCCTCAAAGATTCATTCCCAACATTTATCCCCTTCTCCTCTGCCCCTCTCTGGGTCACAGCCTCCCATCACAGCTCCATGGAGAGGGCCAGGTCCTTGGCGAGCTTGAACTGGGGTTGATTGACGTGCCACACTGATTTGGACCCTGGTCAGTGCACACACAGTGTGTGCAGGCAGGCACACAGCTCCAAGGTGCGGCAGCTCTGCTGGCTGTCTCCCTTCTCCATGGAAAAATAAAAATAAATCACAGCTCTGCTTTGCTCCCTTGTTTCACGGCCAGATCTCATCCGTGGCTCTCTGGGGGCAATGAGAGAGTCGGCAGAAGAGACGCTTCAATTTCCTGAAAGGTCAGATAACTGAGGACCCCCTTCTTCTCTAATGGACTGCAAGCCATGCTGTAGGAGCAGCAGGCTTTAAACCCTCCTTAACTTTGCAGCTCAAGGGATTAGAAATTATGGCTATTTACTTTTATGAAAAGCAGCTCCTTTAAAAGAACCACCGAGGTCCTGGGAACCTGGGAAGGAGTTTCCAGGCATGCGGTAACGGTCCCTGCAGAGCCCAGCAAGGCCAGCACAGCCCAGGGCTGCACGGGGTTGATGAAATGGGACAGGGGAGAGCTTGCACGGCAAGAGGGAGGAGGGGAAGAGAAAACTGGCGTTTTAGATCACTGAGACCTGGCCTGTTATTAAAACTGTTCTTGTCCTGTGTTGACAATTTCCATGACTGTTTTGTCCCAGAGCTCAAAGGAAACCTCATGCTGCTCTCCTTTGCTGATGGAAAACAGGAATGAATATTTAACTGGCAATGATGACAAATGAAGATTTCACATTAGAGAGGGGTCCCTGGGAGAAGCCCATCCTCATGGAAGCGACTCGCCTCCTCGTCCTGCTGTGTTACTCTCTCAGTGCACCACCATCAGAGGAGGGGATACGACAAAGTCTGAGCAACCTCATGTGCCTGAAAAGGCAGGGTTTCTTCCCTCTTGAGCAAGCACAGGAACGCAATGGCAACTGGTTGTTTGCATGCCTGAATGTAGGATAGCTGACCTGCAAGGAGCTTCATCTCCTCTCCACTGCGCTATAAATTCTGGCGCCACCATGGTAGGCAGGGAGGGCTGTATGGGAAAAGGTTGGGCTGGCAGAGGAAAAATTAGGGAGCGGGAGCAGGGTTGTCTCTGCTTTCACTTTAGATATCTTAATTGAGGAAATACCAGACTCAATTCACTGACACGTCCTCAAGAGGGAGGGCACCAGTGAGTGGAAAATATTGAGAAAATGCAGTTTGACTTCCTGGAGGATAAAAAAGAAAGCAAGTTTGGTAACTTGATCAGTAGATTGATCGATCGATCTATCTATCTCTCTATCAATCTATCTATTAATCCATCTGTCTATCTATCCTGAAATAACAACTTACAGCTTATTGTTTTGAAATACAAAATGATACCAAAGAAGTTATGGCACTTGCACAAAGGAGTTTATTTTTTGAAATAGCTGCATGCCACATCTACTTCTGCTTTCAATTATGTTTATAAAGAAGTAGCAATATTAATAGCTGTATTTTAGTAAACTGAAGCAGAGCTGGACTTGTTTCTCTACACCTCACACACATATCCAGACAACCCATAGGTATACAAACACTACACTTTATATACATGAAAGCGATATTGACAAAATAAATTGCATTTACGATGCACCTTTGACCACCTCAGCTGCACTCTGCCTGCTAATCCATTCCTAATGGGACTGCTTCTAGCAATCAAAAAGCCTGATCATTTTCAAACAGCTACCATTATTTTTTTTTGCAAATCAACCTGTCAGAATAGATGCTTCTGTCCTTCTTTCCACATATAGAACTTTTTCATTGTGAATTGTAGGATGCCTGAAAATAATTCCTGAGTTAGCCATAGGGTTTGAAACCACTGAAACCTTTAAGTAACAGGACCATTCCTATTTCAATGTTTTAGGTCAAGGGAATTTTTAAACCATATTTTCAGGTGTTCTGTATATGCTAGAGAATTAACAGAAAAATAATCATGTGAGGATGCCTTGGAAAGTTTGCTTTTATTTGAAATCAACATATTGTAGTCATTTTTTATTTCCTCCTGTTTATGAAGCTAGACAACTTAAACACCACAAATGCAATTCTCTAGAGCTCAGGAAGAGCCATTGAAACCTTTTAAAATGGTATAAAATTAACTTTGTGAATAAAACATGGTTTGAAAAGTTATTTTCTCAAAACTGTCCTATGCTTCTTTGTATACAGCTATCATCGAGGGTCTGCAAATGACCTAAATTCTCATTTTGTCTATGTTCATCATTAGGCAATCACCCCAGCTAAGCAACTGCTTTTTTTATCCTTCCCATATGTGGTCATTTCGTTCTGTCTCTGAGTACTTGAGAAATGAAAACTTGTGGCCTTCATTAAAATTTAAGGAATGTCCTCCATAGATTTAGAGGAAACTGGTTTGGAAAAAGTTCAAACGTGGTTGTTTGGAGTGCAGATTTCAGCGCGGGTCAGAGGTGAGTTTTGATTAGCCACCATAGCACTAAACTGTGGTTGGCTCCATCATTTTCCTTGGTGTCATGTCCTGGGAGCCCACTTTAGGACAGCAGCTGCTTTCTGGATTGTCCTCGCTTTTGGCTGGTGTCGGCTTTTTTGCCAGGAGAAACTACCAGAGGTAGTAAGGTTCAAAAATAGCATGTTGTGGTGCCATTTTTTGCCACTTTTTGCAAGAGCACCGCATCGGAAACGTATTTCCTCTGGTTTTAGCTGAGCATCTTGCACACAAATTAGAAGGTGGATTAATTTATCAGCAGTTGTGATTAACGATGCCAGTAATATGAGCCCTAAGTGTTCATAAATCATGGCTCAACTTCCCTCCCTCCCACCCTGGCTGGTGCAGCTGCTGTAAATATCATAATGTGCAATAACAAAACATTAAAGCATTGGGATTCCTCTCACTTGCTTCTGGTTCTCGAGCCTTACAGGCTGTACCTGATTCGCTGGTATAGCCATTTCTCTGAGATACACGGAGAGTTTGAGCTCTGTCATCCACCACAAAGGCTAAATGCCTCTTTCTTCCCGGCCTGAATTCATCTAATATTCCCTAATCGCATTGATCCAGGCGCTCTGGATTCCAGAAAAGCACCAAATATTGCTGGCATTGTGGGGGAAAAACAAATAAATAAATAAATAAGAGAATAATTGGCAACTTTGCAGCCCCTAAATTAAGAGAAAGCAAGAGAAGAAACTGAATACAGTAGGAAAAAACAGGAGGAAATAAGCGGAAAAATGTTGCACTGAATAACATTTTCCCTTTTAGTTTATATGGGATTTTCTTTTTAGCCCCTTCTAAGGACTTCTTCTGGGTATATTTCTCTCCAATAGCCCTACTAGTGATGTTGTGTTTTTACCGTAATTTGTTAGTCAAGCATGAACCAGGATCTCTGTGGGTTCCCATTCCCAGCCTTTTTGAAGGCTAAATAGTTCCATTCTCTGCCCTCATCTGCTGCCACAGGAGAAGAAAAGAAAAAATGTAGGAAATTTGGATCCGTCTAAGCCTGGCTTGGAAATCTTGCCTTGCGTGATGAAGCCGGACTGTGTCATTCCAGCTGACATTTGCATTTAGCATAGTTAGAGTTAAATGCCAATATCTGGCATTTGTACACTGCAATTAGCAGTATCATTTGTTCTCATCTGAGCAGTCTAAAGGTTTTTTGTTTTGTTTTTGTGAATGACTTGTTGGGATGCATTTCTACTGCAAATTGTATAGAAAAAAAATCTATTTTTGTAATGAAAATGCTTTTTTTTTGGTTGTTGTTCTTCTGATAGCTATAAGCTATAGTGCATAAAAGACGGATGCTTCTACCAATGCTGTGATGTTCCCTAAGGGCAACTCTGCTTGCCTATTGCTCCAAAAATGCTCGCAGTGTTGTTGGTAACTTCAAGTCTCACTTAGGCTCTTGTAAATAGGAGCCAAAGTCTTGGTCTTGCTCTGAGCACAGTGCGGGCAGCCGCGGGAAGTCAGGGGAGCTCTGGGTAGATGCTGTCTGCCTGCCTGGAGCTCACTGCAGGACCCAGTCCAAATTTGTCTCAGAGTTGCCAGCCTTGTTCTTGCTTACGTTGTTCAGCTACTCAGAGCTTGAACTAGGGCAGAAATAAAGCACTGGGCATCGTGTTGCTTTGACCTCGCTGCGAAGCTTCTGCTGTCGAGCCCCACGCAAAAGCCAAGTGCCGAAAAATCACCAAACTGTAGGCAGAAACTGATTCCTGAGGTTGTTTCAGCTCAGCAGGCTGGGGCAGCTTCAGAAAGTCTGCTCTGAATAGTTTTTTCTGCTCTTTGCATTTTGGGGCCTTGGGCATTGTACCTGTCTTAAGAGCTTTGTATCTGTGAAATGTTTCAAGTCCTCCGGAGGGTGGATGCAGGCTAAGGTGCAATGGGTATTTTCAGAGGTGCAGGACGTACCCCGGTGGCTTGTAGACAGAGCGGCCTCTGAAGACACCGGGAGCATTTGCACACGAAGAACGACGGCAGCCAGGACCAACATGAAATAGCCACAGGAGGACTTTTGAAAAAACTTTAAGTGGGAGACATGGAGGGCTGTTAACACTCAGGGCCAGATCCTGACCCTCCCACTGGGCGGGCGTGCAGCCCAGCCGGAGCTGTGTCGCCTGGCGGGGCTCCATACCAAGGAACAATAATCGCGTCCAAGGATGGCTGGCCTGCCTGGGTGGCAGCGCGGGCGTCCCGGGCTCTGCAGACAGCGCACAGCAGAGAGGTCACCGAGGTTTCCAGGCTGTTGGCCACGGGGCGGGCACCGGCTGATGCACAGGAGATATGGGGGTGTCTGGTGGGGCACACGGAGGCAGAAGGGTCCTGCCTGCCCTGGCTGTGGCTCAGGTGGGTTTGGGATGCAAGATCCAAACATGGGGTAGCCCGGTGCTGAGCTGGCCTGGGGCCATGTGGGGAGTGGGTCCATCCCCAATACCTCCCGACAGCCTTCGCGGTAGGGGCTGGTCCTCTGTGCATCCCCCTGCTGACCTCCAAGACAAGCAGGGGAGGCTTAGCCCATCCTAGGGGATCGGAACCCCCCGGACCCTGCCCATACACCCCGCAGCTCCCCGTGAGCGTGCCTGATGGGACAGACCCCCCCCCAGGACGACGTCGCAGCCCAGACTCCTGCGTTCACCACTGGCTGCATCTCTAATCACCCGGCCCTCGCTGAAACACGCGGCCCCTTCCCCTCGCTCCCTTCTCCCCTCTGCACCTCAGCTGGGGGACCCATGGCCGGGACCCCCCAGCGTACCCCCCCAACAAGCGTTTCTCTTCCTCCTCTCTGCTCATGCCCACCCCAGCTTCTCGCACACACACTCCCTTGCGTAAGAAACACAAACCTAAAATGCAATACATGAATTAAGTTAATTATCCAATTAATTGTAGCTACAACACATCTGCTATTGTTTCACGGGCTCTTCTCAAAATTTAAAACACATTTAAGGAAAAAAAAGGCAAAACAAAATACAAAAAAAGATGTCTCTGCCAGGGCAAATCCTCAGCATGCTATGAACAAATAAGACATCTGTTTAAAGTAAATTGGGGCTGGGGAGGACGGACTGAAGACAATAACAAGAGCAAGAAAGAATAATGACAAGGCGAAATCCCAAAGAATTACACTCCCACTTTGAGCCAGGGGCAGCTCTCTTGTTGCTGTGCAGGGCTCTTTAATAGAAGCTGTGAGCAAGTTAGCTGGTCTCCTGAAAGTTAAATTATAGCAAAAACATCAGAAAAGCCGTCAAAGCCTGTCTCTTCGTGATGTTTGTGATCAGAGGTGGTCGGGATGTAGGGGGGTGGAGTGAGAGGAATTAAATCTATGACTAAACATTTTTCACGGCAACAAAAGGACGGCGATTAAGAGATAAATTAATGCTCTGGCAACGCTTCCTGTTTTGAAGGATGCAGCAGCGGGTAATGAATGGCTGTGTTTGGAGCGAGCCTGAAGAGCCTCTTGCAGAGCTCTCCGCTCAGGCCAAACTGCAATAAACTGGCCCTCCTCGTCTCCAGCTCCTGCAGGAAACGGACTTAAAAAATCTTTGGCAACCTCTGCGCCCCCTTTTTCCCCAGGGTTGTCGTCGACCGTTTGATCTCTCCCTCTCTCCCTCTCTCCCCGGCTCCTAACCTTTTCCCATTCCCCCTCCCTTGGAGTCTGAAGTCTATTTTCAGTGCTCTGCTGTTGAAAGGCTTTGAAAGTTTTGTTTTCAGCAAAATATTTCCTTGAGAGCTCCCGCCCTGTTCCCTGCTCCACGCCGCAGGCTTGCAGGTTATGTTTAACCCCCCCAGAGTGAGTCACGGGGCTCCTCTGCAGCTCGGTCCAGACCGCAAGTGACAATAAATGCCCCAGCTTATTTCCAGGAGAAACTTGGAGAGGTGGCGACACATTCAGGCTTGCATGGGATGGCAGTGACGTCTCTGGGTCAGTACCAGGAGCATGGCCGCGCCACCTCTGTGCAGGGGCAAGGACAGGGTGATGGAGGAAGAAGGGATGGGAGCTGGCATGTCCCACTGGAGCGGAGGAGTGGGTTGTACAAAGGGTAGAGCTGGGTTCCCTCTGGGTGGGTTCTCTCTGGGCAGGTCCCCCTTTTTCCTCCTGGCTTCGGTGTGTGCAGCGGTGCCACCAGGAGACTCTTGGAGAGGAGAAGGGCTGGCTGGGACACTGCTTTGGTTGCCCCTTGTGTGGAAACTTGGTCAGGGTGAGCAGCACCGCTTGCCGCCATGGATCTCAAGGGGGCTGCTTGTCCCTGGGGCCTTGAGGGGACATTGCCCACCGCAGTGTGAGCAACCAGGCACGAGAGCCTGGGACCCATGTGGCTCTGGCAGTGTGCTGCTGCAGCGGCAGCCATTTGCAGCCGGGGGAAAGGGCCGGCCGGTACCGCCGCCCCCCCGACAGCTCAGGAACACAAAACGATTTCCTTGGGATCAGTGCCCGTTTCCTCCCCGAATGAGCTGTGAACAAGGGCTTCCTTGCTGCCATGGCGTCCCACCCATATCCTCCCGAGCCCACCCTTCCAACCGTACTCACAGCACAAGCTCCTGGGGGAAACGCTGAACCAGAAGTTCAGCTGGGGAGGCTCAGCCGGGCTGGCTTGGCCGTGGCCGGAGCAGAGGGGGAACGTTAACCTCCCTGCAAGACAAAGCAGAGCTTCAGATGGGCGAGAAGACAGTGCTCGCTTTGACATCCCTGTTTCTGGAATGCCAAAGTTTACCATGCTCCCAAGGAGGGTCCTGGGTGCCTGGCGTGCATGGACTGAGGGGGTCCTTACCTTAGTAAAAGAGCGGCTTAAGCTTTAATTCTGTCTGATGGAGCTTGGCTTCCCAGTGCAATGATGTCTATGGGTTGTTTTTTTTGTACCAAAACTAGCTAGGAATTGAGGGCGTTTTTTGTTTGAAGCCCACAGAGCAAGCTGGTGTTGTTCTTGCACACTGGATGTAATGGGTCGTGTCGCACAACAGAGTTTGTTGTTGCTCCCCATTGCTGCTGCAGCTGAGGGCTTCTCTAAGGTGTCATCAGGCACAGGCGAGGGCTGAGCCCCAAGTCCTGCTCTGTGGTGTCAACTCTGCTCTTCAGTACGGTGTAGTTCATCAGCAAACTGATTTAACCTGCTGCATGAGGGCTCGTCCAGGCACAGAAGAGGCATCCCCGGGTAGCGGATTCCCCAGTGAAACAGGTATTGGCCATTCTGTGCTGCTGGATGCAGCCTAGATGTGCGCTGATGCTGCTCTGCTCTGTGCCTTAGGAGAGGGATTAAAAGCAAGGTGCTGTCACCCACGCAGTCCCACACAGGGCTGCCTGCGCTCACACCTGCACCCACGCAGCCTCCGGAGCGGTGCTGCACCCTGGCTGTCTTGCAGGGACCCACCTACTCTGGTGGCAACGAAGAGATGTGTAGATAGATGTCCTTCTATGGAGAGATGTCCCTTTGTGGAGAGGAGGGAAGAAGAGGCAGGGGAATTTGGGAAAACAGAGGCTGACGTTGTCCTCAGGCTGCAGAGCTTGGAGGCAGGGCTGCCAGCCTGCCAGCTCCTTTCTGAAGCCACCTGGATGCCTGGTTGAGCTTAGGTATCTGCTACAAAAGCAGTTTTCATAAGCAAGGACTGTAGAAACGGGCCCGAACCCAGAGCCCTGAATTCCCCTAGTGAACTGAGTCCCAGCAGGGGGGAGCTGAATTACTCCTTCCCTCCCACCCTCTGACGGGGCACCCTTTGGTTGCGGCTGGCAAGTGCAGTGAAAACGAGGAACTCGGAGGAAATGGCTTATTTTTTTCTCCCTCCTTTCTTTGTTTTTTCAGCTGTGGCAAGCTGGGCACCCCTTTCCTCTTCTGAAAAGTGTCGCAGAAGCTATATTAAACCTTCAAAACCATCCCCCATGAGCACCACCTTCCTGATGACAGGGTGCGGTGGGGGCTTGTTTGCACGGCCCCACAGGAAGGGGTGCGGGGGGTACCCCACCGATGCCCCTGTGCCACTGTGCCAGCCAGGAACGGGCCAGCTCCAGTGAGGTCGGGCTGTGTCCAGGGCAACTTGCTCGGCATTAAGAAAGAAGAAATGCTCCCCCCTCCCCTACCTGGCTGCAGAATTGGGACGTAAGGCAAAAAAATACGTTCACCCCGTCAGAGACCCGAAACATTTCAAGAGCTTTGTGCTTTCAGTTCAAAGCGCAGATAAAGGGAGGTGGATATTTTAGGAAGCAAATGGTAATTATTAGAGTTTTAAGTCTTAAGTAGTCATTTTGTCATAAAAGACTGAATTTGTATGCTTCAGAAAAATAGTCTTTTCCTCTCAGTTGATGATAGGTTTCCTTCAATTGCCATAATTGTTCATCTTTTTATGAATGCATAACAGACAATGACATGTGATTAAATCTCCGCCCAGGGCTTCCTTTCTGAAGATCATAGAGATACATAGAAATCACTCTCTGCTCTCTGAAAGGTTGTTAATTCCTGTCCAGGACTACTGTAGATGCGCATCATTCAGCATATGCACGTATGCAGAATTCCGTGACCTATAGGTGGTTATATACATGGCTATGAAAGTAACAAATGTTTATTTGGTCCCACTGATGCTGCAGCCTGTTATCTCAGAGAATATCATGTGCTATTCCACAAGTTATGGTCAAAGACTAACAGCTTTGGAGAAATTTTGTAATTGTCAAAAAAAATAAACTTAGCCTTCTTATAAAGGAGCTGGTAAGAACTAATTTAATCATTTAGCTTGAAAATTGTGGTTAGAAATTTGGGTAGAGTTGTTTGGTTTTCTTTGAAAGGGAACAGAGCAAGAAATATAGTGGGGGCAGGGGGATTTAATTAGAGAAATATTGTCTTGAGAGGATATAAAGGACACCTTTTATATCCTCTCAGCCCAATGTTCCTCTCATTAATGGATTAAAGTTCCTATGAACTGTTACCGCAACTTATTTTTTAACTGTTACTGTAATGCTATTATATCTGTCAGTGTTGCAGTGATGAATTATTGTGTTGCCTCAAAAGAAGCAAAGAGTGAAAGGAGACATCTCAGCAGAATGCTAAAATATAAGAAAATTAAAAATTAATTTCAAATTCATGAAGCTGTACTGCGCTTGACATAGAGCTTTGCATTATATACAGCAGCTCTGTTCTGCCCCTTTGATGGCCACCCGGAGCTCTTCTTCCTACTAATGGCAGATTAATAGATGGACAAGGGAGGGAAAAAATCCCACTTCATAGAATCATAGAATCATAGAATGGTTTAGNAGTCCCACATCCATGTAGGTGATGCTCTTCACCATGACAGCTTTGCCAGCACTTTCCTGTATTTGTTTTATTTAGCAAATAGGGTGTGCAATATCTAACGACAGTTGCTTCCATGTATTCTCTCTGGGGAGAAACCTGGAGCTCTCCTGCGACAAGGCAGACTTGCAGCTGGTGTCAAACATAATAGCTTGCTTGACTTCATGGCATGGTGGGAAGGTATCCCAGGTGAGCGCTGGCTCTTTAGCCCTCAGCCAGTTCAAGCTAAAAGCTTTCTGGCTTGACATTAAAAAATAAAAGCGAAGGTTATCTCAGGGCTCGAGTCTGATTTTTTTTTCTTCTGTACTCATCACATTCTTTTAACACACATGTAAGAGAAAATCTATTGTTAAATATTTTCTGATTTTTCCAATAGCACAGGAATAAGTTCTATTCCTCACTCAGCGTGGCACCAGAGAGTGGGACGTGCTGCAAGGAAGAACATTATGGGTCACTTTTAACTATTTTTTCTTTCCACTGATGTTTCTGCCTTAGCCCAAGCTCAGGATGAAGCTGCCGCCTGCAGTTGCTCTGAGCTGTGTCAGCTGGACACGCTCCTCACCGGGCTGGAAACTGGTTAAAGCCATAGCTTGAAGACAGCCACATTTTGGTTTTGTTGCACATTTTTGTAGGTGAGGAAAGCTATTACAGAATCCATGACACCAGCATAGCATGAAATGCTGGAGGAAATTTTAACTGGAAGCTTTCCTGCTTGTGCACACTGCAGAGGCCAGCAGACATGGCTTCCCTAGGCTGCACAGTGGGGCAACGGGGCACCTCGGCAGTGGTGCTTGGCTGGGGAGAGCGTGCAGCTGGGACACACTGTAGGCTGCTAGAAATACGCATGATTTTTGTTAGCTTATAATGAAGGTGCATGCTGAGGTACAAATACTCAGGTCTCCTGGTTCTGCAGGTCTCCTAGTTCTGCAGCTGTCACAAAGAGGTTTCCCTCAGCCAGCATGGGGTAGAAAGTGAATGAGAGGGTGTCAGAACAAAAGGGCATCCACCACTTGTCCCACTTCAGTCCACTTGTGTCTTGTCGGTCCCTGCCAGGCTGTGTTTTTATTGCATCTTAGAGGAGCAGGGACACGTTTGTGGTCATCTAAGGAGATGCTGCTGAACCAGTAGCCGTTTGTGAAGACCTTTGGCACAGTCAAATGACAGCGGGCACTGCTCCACCACACTGCTGGCAGCTTTTGGGAGGCCAGAAAGCAGCGCAGGCCTGGCAGCGCCAGTGGTGGGTCCGTAATTCTGCCCCTCCCCAAGCATAACAATGCTATGTTGTCAATATGTGATCATTCAACATCAACAGGCTCCCTTCTCTCTGCCCTTCATCTTCCCCAGTATTGTAGAGCAAATGCCAGAATGTACAAGTCCAATTTGAGATTAAATGCCACCCTCATTGCAGATGAGAAAAATCAAATTTTTCATTGGAAGTATCCAGAGAAAAGTAGGCTTGCTTGTTTTCTGCGCTTGCAAATGTTTTAACAACCAATCCTTGTTCCTGCTTTTTATTCATTATGAATTGTCCAACAAAAGAATAAAGGGCAGTGTATGTCCTCCATCCTATTCATATATTCAGGTCTTTAGACCTGAAAAGACCAGAAAGATTCAAGTTTGCCCTGTGCATATGAGAGGGTTGCTAATAAGCTCTGCTGAGAGCCAAGGGCATGTTAGCTTGGCATAAGTGATTTCTTATCTGAGACATACCACCTGTGATCGGTTCAGAGCGTGGATAGGAAAAGACCCTTTCTTGAGGGTGTCTGCTTATCCCTGTTCTATGGGAAAGCTAAATAGGGCTCATCGTCTTATAAATACAAAGAATACTTCAGCCCCACACAGTTGCTTTTCATACTACAGGCAGGTGATTAGGTCTCTTATTTAGGTGAAAGAACTGGATTCAATGCACTTGTGACTATTAAAGGCTTCAAAGTTGCCCGTACAATCTGGTGGAAGTCAGTGGATTCTTATTTAATTGAGGGAACTTCTCGGCATGAGTTTCTGAGTGAATGTAGCCATGACCTACTTAAGATCAATGTTTTGTGATGAATTTAATGGTATTTGAGAAAATTACTTGTCCTGAGAGCCTTTCCCCACCTCCCCTAGCTGAGATTCCCAGGCAAGTTGGTGGTGGTCTACCTGGAATCTGGGTCCCAGCTGGGCTTGGACAGAAACAAGCCCAGAGACCAATTAGATGGAGTGGCTTTGCTGTGTGTGAACAGAAAACCATGCTGTGAGGACTGTGCACAAGGAAATGTCATGTCAAACCAAGGAGTGCCTTGAGAGCTGGGTGTCAGATTAAGAGGATGGCTTTGGAGTCTAGTTTTGAAGGTCAGCTTCTCAAGTCTGCCTGAGGCTTGTCTTAGGTACCAACATCTTCCACGTGATCTGTCCATGGAGCCTTTGGACATTTGGCCCTTAGAGCTCCTCAGTAACAACAATATGGTATTTTTGGCCTCTGACTGGCCAGCTAATCCATATGGCAACATTTCTGCTTCCTGAATGGATGCCAAAGCTTGGTACATGTAGAAATGATGACTAAACCAGGACAGTATCTCTGGGGCATGGCATAAGTCAAACAGCCCAGGGCCAAAACAGGAGCAAACTGGTAAGGCAGGATAGAGATATGATGAGGGATTGACAGAAAATGTGAGGTAACTGCCCAGAAAACTAAGGGATGGGAGTGAGAAGGGGAATTAGAAACGTCTAAGAAGAAAAAAGCTTGTTCCCAAATCTTTGCTTACTTCCAGAACTGAATGTCGCAAAGAAGTTTTTAAAGCTCTGAAAACATGGGTGTGAGTAGTTGGTTTTCTTTGTTCCTGTTTTTTGCCAAGAGGAAACTCAGTGAGTCTAATCCACTCCTCCTTGGCGTGCCCTTGAGTCATTACTCAAGAACAACCCTAATGAAATAACTGGGATTATACTAGTGAAAAATCGATTTGAGATAAGACTCAGACCCTTTGCCTTTTAATAGCCTGAGCAAACACACTGGCCTCGATGAACCGCAGAAGGGCTGGGTAGCCCGTCCTTGTGAGATTTCCAGGTTAGTTCTGTGGAGACATCTGGACCTTTCCAGGATGCTTTTTTGTATCAAACATGGACTTCCACCAAATCCTTAGTATGGAAACATGTGTGTTTGACTTTAAAGTCAATCAACTGAAGTACTGGTGTCAGTCTACGTCTAGAAGCATGCACAGCTGTGGATGCCAACGTTTGACAGCTAGTGATGGAGACAGTTGGAGAGATCATCAATTCTCAGTGTTGTAGCTCCACGAAAGTCCATATGTAAGGGGGGAGAATTCTGGAGGGACAGACTGGAACGATTGTAAATATTTTGCTTTTAAAAAATGAAGATTTTCTTTTCCAAATGGAGACAGCTGGTGGGTACATGAGAGTTGTGCAGTGACAGCAGCATTTTCTTGGAGCATTCTCAACTGAATTACACAAGTCCCTCTGTTCACTCCAGGAGCATCACTACTGCAACTGTGTCCCAGAGCTTGCTGGGACCCACAGAGAAAGGTTCTTTGAAATCCTTGCAGTTTCCTCTCATGATAACTATAATGAGCGACTGGGTGCTGCTGGGTAATCTGCACATCAGTATGCAAAATCCCCAAAGGTTTCTGAACAGAGCACTCACCGGTGGCATGTCAGAACTGCTTTGTTAGCAAAACGTGACTTCATTGCATAATTTGCAGAGTTTTCAAATATTTTATTGTTTAATTAACTAGATGCTCACTTAATTAAGTAGATGTAAAAGTATCTGTGATCAATTACCTATCTATCTGTCTGACCTGCTATCAGAACTCTTCTACAAGATAAATCTCCATCGCAAATGCCACTCGACTAAATATTTATGCAGAGATCAGGAGAGGGAGAGTCCAAATGATTTCCTGTGGGGCTCCTCTCTTGCCTTCCCTTGTCTTTCCTGCCCTCATAGAACTCAATTATATTCCTCTCATTAAAAAAGGTAAATTATGATTTTAAATAGTTTTTAATGTTTCCGATAACATTTTTTGTGGTTGTTGTTTGAGGAATGGGAAGGGAGGGGGAAAGCTGGAACACGAGCATGGAGGGAAGGGCTGGAGCTCTGCATGATTTATAACAAGGAAGCTGTTTTCCCGAGGGAGGACAAGGGATAGGAGCTGAAGGACAGCCAAGGAGAGCTTTGGAGGACATCTGTGTTACTGCGAGCCTGCAGTTCACTCAGTGCCTTTCAACGTAAGTTCTTTGCCCTCCTCAACAGCAAACTAGTGAAGCCAGTGTGGATGCACGTAGCTTTAGTTGCAAAAGTTTAGTCTGCATATGTTTGCTCAACTAAGCTGAGAATCTGGACCCTGAAGCATAAATCCTATAGCTTGCATTTATAGATGGGAACACGGCAACTAAAGGATGGGTTCAACAGCAGTGACCAAGTCAGTGGCAAAGTGATGTAACCTCCTGTCTATCGGAGTCAGATAGTTTTATCTAGCCCGTGTTACCACTCATAACGCAAGCAGTCTGGATTAATTAGGGCTACATTTTCTCTAATGTGACTTCAGTGAGGTTATAAGAAGGATGAACTTGTCCCTGAGGGCAAGCCCAATTCATAAATGCAATGTCCTTGCCTGTTTCCTTGTGTCATGAATCTAGAGCTGGCTCAAGGTTTCTTGGCAGTGCAGGCAAAACTGAATTCTGCTGCTTCATAATGAGGGCAAACCAGCCTGAAAATTATGCATTTAGTTTGTGACTACAGCAAAGGGTATTCCCAAGGAGGTGAGAGGGAGGAGAGCGAGGGGACAACAGTGAAGATTTTTGCCTATTTGGGTGTGCTTTGGAGCCTTGATTTGAGAAAAGCAAAGAGACGGGGAAATGAAAGGGCTGGGAGGAGCCATGGGATGCTTCAGACAGCTGGAGGTGGAGGAGGGCTGAGAGGGGTCAGTGAAAGATCTGGAGGACATGGTCAGGGGAGGCATTCAGCAGCTGTCAGAGGAAGGATTTTCCCCTTCCCTTAGCCTGGCACCCTACTGACTCCTCCCTCCTCCTCAGTTCTACCTCTGCTTGTGTGCAAGAAGGGCTGCAAACGCCCCAGCTGGCGGTCACGGACATGTCATTCTGCAAGTAGCAGAGCTAACGAAGCTGGTGGTTTCCCAGGTCATTAGCTTGCATTGGATTCTCTGGTGTCTAATAAGATCTAAGTGCTGATATGTTTTACCCTCTGTGGACATTCATAACACCTCTTTCCCAGAAGGATGTCCACTGCCTAATAAGGGTCACGTTCACATTGCAGCCTTTAACTCCATGGGGGCACTAATTGGGTCTTTCTCCTCCCACCAGCTGCCAATTTTCATAAAACGCCTTGGAATTCAATACTTTGGAGACCTCTTATTGTCTGTCAAATTTCTTTGAAATTGGTCAACAGGTTCAAAAGTTGCTGGTGAGGGAGAAGGACAGCTGAATGCAGATACACAGACAGGTAAATACACACACACACACACACACACACAGAGTGATACTGCACATACTACCTTGTTGGGAAACTCAACTAAAACAAATGGATAGGCTCTCTGGCCTATGCTGGTGTTCTCTGCTGTGTGACAACTGCAACCGTAATACACCAAAACAGCAGCAGTATCAGTCTACATCCTTTTGCCATGCTGAGGAGTGTGACCATCTCCTTGCCCCTGCAAAAAATAGCATTGTGCCCTGCCCATCTGACTTAAAGCTCTTTCTTACTAAGTGGTCAGTTTCAGATTTTATGGTTGCCATCCTTCTCTGTGCAAAATTACTGACGGTGGTATACGATGACACGTCCCGAGCAAAAGGATGGTCTTCAGGGTCCAACCAATCCTACTTGTGCCTTGCAAGGTGAGGATGTGACACATTAGACCCACACACTTTCCCCAGTCCATCTTGGCCCCTGACAGACTGTAGTCCTAGCACAGGTTACTCCTGCTGGGTCTCCTCATGAGTATGATGTATCTCACAAACTGGGATGAGGTGGGATTGCATACCAGCCACTCTCCTCACCAGCAGGATTCGTGTGGCTGTGGGAGTAAATATGCAATTACTCAGCGGGGGATGTAATAGCAGGCATGCTCCTGCAAGCTGAGATGTTTATGGAGATTTCTCAGTATCATAGTGGCGACACCAAAGAGTAGGGCTGGGCAAGTAATTGGACTTTCTGTTTGTCTTCCCACATGTGCTCCCTGCAACGAGGATGCCCCATCTGATAGAGAATAGCTGGAGGTGACTTTCCCACATAGAGCAGTCCCACTCTGCACAACACATCCAAACACTCCCCAGCAATTGGACAAAGAAGAAGGACTTCCAGCTCAAAAGTGATGACGTGTACCCAGAGATGAAAATTTACATCCTAGTCCTGAACAGGTATTCAGAGCAAGCAAGCAGAGTCAGCTGGGAGCTGAGAACGCCTTTCCCCTTGAACCTGCTACAGCCTGGCAGTGCATGCACTCTCCTAGCAGGAAAAAGATGTGAATTTGGACTCTTTCAGATGATGGAGGGATCCACACTGGTGTTACCCACATTTGATTGAGTACTCAAACCTCACTGGATAAAACGGCACTATACCTACCTTCTTTTTATCTTTTTTTTTTTTTTTAAATTTTGTTGAGTCTTCTCTGACTTGCCTTTCTCATCTTCTTCAGTTTTGGTCAATTCATAATGGAGCAACAACAGCAACAATGAAGTTTCTCCCTTAAAGCACTGACTCTTGAGCTGGGGCAGGCTAGTCCCATAACTGGTCAGAGCTGTGCTTAAATTGCAGTGGGTTATTTGGCTGTTTCTAATCTTGTCTCAAGAGTCAGCTGCTTCCATATGGGTCTGACTTCAAGGATGTGCCGGTCAATGGGATTTCAGGCTGGGTTTCCAATGAAACATGCTCTTCAGTGGGTGCAGCTCTGACATCCTCAAGCAGCATTTTTCAGGGATTCCTTTCACAGAGATTTCTGGGCTGCAGCCCGGTGTTATAATTATGACACAATCCTTATACATTTTTATCCCAGCTAGTGGCACTGGGGATATTTTAATGAATCGTATAAATGTTTAATCCTTGTTAGAATCCTGCTAAGCTCTTTGCCTTAATAATTATCTTGTGGGTTAGTTCAGTCAGTATGAAACTATAAGACAAGAAAAACATCCCTGAGTCTACGCTGGAGTCAAATAACTCAGCAGTGCATTTGAATGCAATGGGAAGTGGAAGTTTAGGATCAGCCAGTTCAGATCAGCAGGCCAATGAACCCTCCCCAGTGGCCAGCGGACTATGCAGTTTGTGATGCTGCTCTCCTCATGCTTTTGGCAGAGGTTATGAAACAGAGCATTTTTGACAGCACAGCACAGTTTCTGCTTCCACAGCCCAGACAGCCAAAGCGAGGAAGGTGGCAGCACAAAAATGAGTTTGTTTTCCAAAACCCTCCAGCATCACTCAAAGCTTCTGAGTCACTCTTGACATCTCACTCCAGAGAAATAAGATGCACACAAAACTCAGCTGTGGGATGGCTGGGAATGTTGATCGTAAAATTATATCCTGTGTTTATCAGACAGGAACCAAAGGAGTTGGCTCTTTGAGGGCAGTGTTTATACCTTATTCAGAGTGAGAACAGTGTGCTGCTGTCACCGATTTTGGTGAGAGATGTGCAAATATCTCTTATGAGATGCCTTTCAATTCAAAGGACCAACTTGACTGCAACATGGGCTGTTGAATGATTCAGAGGGGGTTGAATACACTGAGAGACGAACTGTCCTTCCCAGCCTGCCCTCAGCAGTCTGAGCTTCCTTTCAGGGGTCAATGTCAGTTGTTTGGTGGGGACAATCTTCCACAGTTGCACACAGGTGACCTGTTTCTCTCACTATAGTGGAAAATATAAGTATTTCCAAAGTCATGAGAGGTTTTTAGTGCACGAGTGAAGGGTACTAGGATTTTACTTCTACTGTAGGTTGAACCCAGCAGAAGCACTTGCTTGGCCCCGCTGCTGCTCTTGTTTATGGCCTGTGGGATGACTTCAGATGGTAATGGGGTAGGGGATCTGACCCTTAGGGTCTGATCCTGCTTCACTGTAGGTAGGGTGAGCTAAGATGGCACAGGAGTTACACTGAACTTTGCAGCACAGACCCATGTTTGGTACCTGTTGAGTGTCTGAAGCCCTGATGCATCACAGCCTTATGGATACTGCAGGCTGGTAGTTGGCGGGCTGGACTGATGCCTCAGCTTCACTTATGCAAAAATTTCCCTGCCTGTTTTCTGTGTGTCAGTGATCCCCGGTGCCAGTGAGAGACTGTGATATTTCCATCACGTGAAACACGCAGGAAAACCCCACTTGTGAACAGGTAGGTCAAAGCCAGTTTCTTTCAAGCCCTAGGCTGGGAGTCTGGCGAGCAGTTCACAGCTCTGTCAATATTCCATCCTGAACAAGGCTGTTCTCACTACTCTGTGCAGTTTATCTGCCTATAAAATGGTGATGCTGCTGATCTCCTACATACAGCCGTTTTGAGAGCTACCAGTGAAAGCTGCAATATAAAAGCTGCCAAGAATTGCCCCCAGACCACTGGAGAAAGCACAGTGCTGCTGCTGGCATGCATTTCATGTGATTAACAGCTAGTTTGCAAGAATCTGTGCAATGAGCATCCCCCATGTGAGCGAACTTGTGAGGTTCTGTTTTCTGGGGGTACCTTGGCAAAGTAGAGCCTCCAAGGAGCACCAAGAGATACACTACCACTTCGGCTAAATTTAAAAATACCGTGATCATGGAGCTTAGTACTATTCTTCAGCCAGGCTTCCATTTCACAGTGGTGGGCAGACGAGTCAGTCCACAGAAACTGTATGTTGGAGCATTCTGCAGGACATAAAGTAAGGGATAAACATTCCTCACTGGGGTTAGGGGGAGGAATGAGACTCTGCAGTGATCTACATAGCTACAAAACTGGCCTTATATGAAGTGTGTCCGTGGTTAGAAGAGAAAATTACAACAAATGCAACTTACAACTTGAAGCTGCACATCTGCGCTAGAGACTGGTTACAATTTAAAGGTTTGCCTCCGAAACATCTCAGCATATTACAAGGTGCCACATTCAATATCAGCATGTTATGGTCTGTGAGGTTAAGCAAATCCACTTGCAAAAGAAAACAGGATTCAGTCCAAAAGCTGATTTATACAGGCTCGGACTTCATCACATTTTGTGCTTGGGAAACTCATACGTTATTCAGGGTGCTTCTGCGCTGAAGAGACCTGCAAGATTGGACACTTACATTGCTAAGATATGCCAAAGCCATGAATCCAAGCTTACTTGCATTGTCACTGCTCACATCAGCAGAGGGTGGAGTTTGTGCTCTATCCAGTGACTCTTCAGATTTTTAATTTTCTCACTGCCTTGCGGGAAGGGCTTAGCACCAAAGACCACATTAAATGTAGTTTTGTAGTTTTGTCAGTAATAGCTCAGGCTGTTGTTGTAAGATGGACACCTTAAAAAACTTATCTCTAAACATAACAAGGGGAACCACATAGTCATGGGATTCCACAAAACATCCTGCAGGTCTAGACTTCCAAGGGAAGTGACTTCCAGAGGAACAGACCCTCCAGTGAGGGTGTCCTGCCTCTGGACAGGCAACACCAAATTCTTTGCTAATGAGCTGTGCTCATTTATACCAGCTGCCAACCTAACACGCCAGTGCAAATTTCCTGTTTTGGTGAAAATGTTGCTTGTGAGTCTTTTTGCATTTAAAGTGCCCGTATCCCTTCATCTAGAGCCTGATCTTGATTAGGCCTTGGGGACGTTGGATTTCCCTCCAGCCTCCAGCGCAAATCCGTTGAAGTCGATTACTTCCACTGAAAACTTCACTTCGTTGCAATACAAAACCAGCCAGAGAGACTAAAGACGCATCCCCAGAGAGCAATGAGAATACGGGGCCTGACACGGCTGTATTTTTCTGCCAATTCGTGGCTCAGCAGCTCAGTGGCTGAATCCTCTCTTGATGTACATCCATGTGGCTTCACAGAAGGCCATTTTTTTTCTCCAGCCATTTTTGATACAAGCCCTGTACTGACGGGTGGCAGAGGGGTGTCTGACGCCTGCACGTACAAGGCGACGTGGAAGACTCCGCAGCTGAGCGGCTGCGAGAAGGAGCCTCCTGTTATCTATTGTGCGTGGAGCCTACCCTGTAGGTCCCTGTTGGCAGACACATATGGAGGGAGCCCTTTTCATCTGCTCCTCGCTGACTGCCGAGGGCTGCTCCCGCGCGGCCGCGCAGAGCCGGGGGGCCCACGCTGTACAGTTGTGGTTGCGAATTCCTGGGTGGGGAGGGGAGCTGCGGGGCTGCACGGGGGAGGCTCGGCTGGGGCCGGGGCGGGATCTTTTCAATGGCAGCACAGAGGAGCTGGGGATCGGTTAATTAAAACGCTCGCAGATGGTTTAGGTTATGGGACACATGTGTGCGCCTGGCCGTATGACGCTCATCCGAGCAATTAGCAGCCCGGGAGAGGGAAGCCGACCTCGCGCGGGAGCAGGGTGCTGGCCGGGCTGCTCGCAGGGAACAGCAAGGCGAGGAGGGTCCCGGGGCTGCTGCGTGGGCACTGGGGTCACCCCGGACCCTGCAATGTGGACACCAGCCAGGGGTCTGTCCCCCATCCCCGCTGCAGAAAGGGGATAACCTGCGGTTGCAGACCCAGCCTCGAGCGCTGCCGAAGAGCGGTGCCCGCGGGGTCCAGCCCCGCTGCCTGGGAAGGACAACAAGCACATTCCCTGTGGGCCCTCTCTCCAGGGCTGGCTCGCTCTGCCACGTGCCCAAGGGCAACAGGGAGCCGAAGGAGCCCTGCTGGGTGCCCGGTGCCCTGGGTGCTTTGCCTGCACCGTGTGGTGAGGAGTGGCACATGGCCGTTGGTTTTATACGTGCTCTGTTTTCATTTTGCATTGGGAAACCGGGGAGTAGCACTGACTTTCGGTGATACAAGCACAGTCCAGCTATGAGTTTCTTAAAATATCTTTCTTTTTTTTTTTTCTTAAACTACAAAGAGATATTTTAAGAAAGTTAGAACAATACAGCGTGCAATTTATCCTGTCATTGAGCTCTGTGCAAACCACACAAATATGCTTGAAATATTAATAATTTGGTGAAATTATGTCATTGGCCCTAAGATTAACTGAGAAACAGAAGTATGACAGTAAGAACTATTTAAAAAGCAAATGACTAAAGACAGGAAAAAGAAAACCTGACCAGCTCCACTCTGTCACATTAACAAATGAATAGTAAACCTTGATTATAGGCTAACATTTGCTGGGACACGAAATTGCAGATGTGCAGGAGCCTGAGCAGGTTAACAGTCAGGGAGCAGTGGCTCTGGGGTACCTCGGTGCTGGTCCATGGCATTGCACGGCTCTGGGTCAGAGGTGGCCGCCCAGCTCTTTCCCACCACGCTGGTGTGTGTGGCTCATCGCAGCGCCTGGCTTGGGTCCCCAAGCACTGCTGTCTGTCTGTGCAACTTGCAATTTACTTGAGCTAATTACCCCTTCCATTTCAGAGAGATTGCCTGTATTGCTAGATGTTTGGAAATTTGCTCTGGATGCACAATGCTGTTTGGATTTGATTTACAAAGCCTTAAACGCTCTAAAGGACTTTACCCACAGTCATGCTGAAGGTCTGTGTCAGAGTGGAGAACCGAAGAAAACTCTTCTCCCAAATCCAGAGTGCCAGGTCAAATGTGATAATTTCTCAGCCACTGCTTGTCTAGCAAGTGGTACTTAGAATTGCCTGAGCCTTTACAACTTGGAAGGTGGCTTCTTTCCTCTGCACGATAAAATTAAATTTTCTGCTGAAATTTGTTTATGGACCCTTTTCATCCTTGGGAATGAAACTATTTCAGTGTCAGAAATATCTAATTCTAAAAAACTGCCTGGAGTGACAGAGACAAACCAATCAATATCAGTCAAGGGGAAAAAACCCTTTAAAACAAAAATAAAACCCAATACTGGAAAACAGTAATTGGAAACCAAGAGTGAAATAAGACAATGAAAGAGAAGCTTCCATCAAAAATTAGAAGTTTGCTAAAACAAAAAATGTTTTTGTGAAAAATTAGCCTTTTTCTGTTATTAACAGTAGCTCATGTAACACAGAGGAAGTGATAGAGATGTGCATTATTTTTTTAAATTAACTCTGAAGGACACAGTGCAAACTAATCAATGTCTCTTTACCTTGGTCTGTAGAGTGAGAACTAAGGGATGGCAAGTTCGGTTACCTCAAATGAGGTGACTGAAGTGTTGAAAGATGTCGTGTGCAGTTTGCAAACTCTGAGGGACTTTGGAGCCTCAGTCATGGCTTTGCAGAGTTGCAGACATCGGGGCTGGCTCCACAGGTGCTGGGACCTGTGTGACAAGGCTGAGTAGTTGGGTACAGCACCCTGTAGCAATGTTTTTGCCCTGCTCTGAAGCCCCGACCGGCAGTGCTGCCTTGAGGATCACCATGCTGTCCTGCTTTGCAAGGAGCAGCTGTGCCCCAAGAGTCTTCACCTTACAGTGATGTACAGGGTCTGCTGGGCACATCTCTGTGGCATTTCATGGGCTGGTGCCTACAGCATGAGTTGTTGGGGTGTGGAACAGCCCTCATCAAACTGGTGTGACTGTGTTAAGGAGCTGCAGAGCCTGCCTTAGGCACCTGGGCTGGCTAACCTGGTTTAAGACCAAGCTAATACAGGCATGCAGTTTTTGATCATCTTGGCGCACCTTAGAACAAGCTATACGTGCCTACAAAAAGCGATGTTGATGACCCTTGAATCCCATTGGAAAACAGGATCTCAGCTCCTAAGGCATTGAGGCACTTGAAGAAGTGTCCCTCTTGCTGCTGTCAGCAGTAGTGGCAGTGACACTGGGTGTGTGGCACTGCTGTTTCACTGGGTGCTGGCGCCTCTTCCAGCAGTGGGAGAGGAAGGGCCAGAGGAGGGAACTGCGATTATTAATCTGGCACTGACCTGGAGGAAATGTCCTCGCTTCTGTTAGCGGCTCTTTTTTCTTCTCCTTTTTGATTCCAAAAATGTCTGAAGTGAGATCAGTAAAGGGTATTGATCTGAGGAGCCAACAAAACAACAGCAACAAGAACTAAGCCAAAAAAACTCCCCACAAAGTCGGCTCACGAGGAAATCATGTGGGTCTGTGAGTACTTTTTGGCTGGAATTCCCAGTCGTGCATATTTTGCACTGTCACAGGATACTTCTGTCCAGAAGGTACTTCTGTAATTCAGCAATTTTTCTCACCATCTTAGGTTAGGAGTGGGACAGAGAGAGGAGAAGTACATGTGTTATTCTGCTCTGCTAAGCCAAAACTAAGCACAGAGGTACTGTGGCCGAGACTGTTTAGCTGAAGTGACTGTTTGCCATAGCTGCTTTCAGAAAACGCATAAAAACTTTGGCCTCCACCACATGAAGCTATTGGCTAGAGGAGAGCCCTCTGTCTCATCAGGGTCAGTGTTGCTTCACATGAACAGAAGGGTATGGTAGTGCGGCTCCTGGCAGGGCTAGACATTGAGGTGATGTCTACAGCAGGGTGAAAGCTTGCTTAATTGATTAGGCATCTGCATTGATTTTAAAATGCATGCAGGATAGTCTCCTGGTCCTACTGAAACACTGAGTGATCAAGTACCGCAATACCTGTCTGCTCATGGTGGTCTTGAGAGAACCACGGGCTTTTGAGAACCTGGTCATTTTATTTTCATGTAGAGAGCTGACGAGCTTGCTTGTGGGACTGACTCAGCTGACCATGGTCAGGAGATGATATTTGGGACTGATACTGAAAGGCCCAGCTCCAGAGGGAAAGGGTACAGTGAAAATCCCATCTCCAATCTTGGAAAAAGAAAGTTTGTACATACAACTCCACATTCAGCTCTGCCAGTCTCAGCCAAGGAGGCAAATAAAAAGATTTTCAGAAGTCTTATTTGTAAAAATTTTATGAAAGAAATAATCAAACTTGTGATTTTGGGGGCAACTACCTCCATATTTTAGAGTGGCTGGGCTCAGCATCAGCGTCCTAGAGCTAGAGCTTGGACCCAATTTTCTTCCCTCCCGGAAGGTGTTTGCACACAGGCACCAGCTCAGCTCAGCTTGAGGGACCTTGGGCTGGCAGAACAGGTCTGCTATCTTCCTATGGCTCCACAGCTTGAGTTTCATCCTTGACCATGACCACTACCAAAGACTGCCACCACCTGCCACTGCCCTGTCATGGGGCAGACTCACGCGTATATCAGGAGCGGGGCACCTGGGCTGAGGAGGTAGGGTCTCTGGATATGGTGCTGCGATACAACTTGCACTCTTTCATGTGCCATTAAGAGTCGTGTGCCATAATCAGGCCTGCTGGACACTGGTATACCTTTGACCTAACAGTGAGGTGGCAAAATAAAATAGCCCTTTCAGTCACTTTTCATTGACATCAGCTGGTTTCAAAAAGGGGGTTGGACAGGTCTCGTAAAAAAAGTCTTCTCAGTCCAAATAAAGATAACAGTCTTTGCATACTCTCTGCCTTTCCACCCTTAAACAAGGAAAACATACTAAGTTGCCACTGGGGCAAGTTAGGGGATTTATCATTTTGTTGGTTCCTCTCTGAAAAGTCGCTTTTTAGATTAAGAAATCCGAAGAAAACCAGGCCTCTGCCGGACAATGAGAAACTTAGCTTTTGCTAGGGAAGAATTAAGGGGAGTTGGCTACAATTTACCTCATCAAAGTAGTGTCGTGCTGAAATTGGAAGGTACCAGAGACCTTATTATCACCATAGCCTCTTAAGTAAACGTTCCTGAAGCATCTCATCACCCTGTTGTGGGGATGTCTAGGTGCTTTCTGGAGTTGGCGGGCTGGCTGGAAGCATCAAAACATGCAAATTTTAGCTTTCAGACAAAAATAAAGGAAGGAAGGGACTTTTGTTGGTTCTTTTTGTTTTCCATTGACCCTCATTTTAATGCAGTCTGGCTCACTTTGCCAAGATGAACATGATGTGTTGGCTCTGCTACTGACCATGGTGTTGGCTGAGTGTCAGGGAGTTTGCAGGACGTTTGCAGGAAGAAAAGTACCCGCCATGAGGCAGCTGGGCAGATCTCAGACACTTAAGACCTGAGTCAGGAATGGGTACCGCAAGGAGACATTTTTGCATGCACCAATTAACCAAAAGCATCCCAGGTAAAAAACCCACAACTTTTATGATGACGCAGGAGGGGTAAAATCCTTTCCATGTTGAACTTAAAAGCAAAGTACACAGAAATCAGCAAAGCTAAAATTTCACCCCTCCTCTTTCTGTTGGCTTTTGGAAAAGACTCTGGGTGTTCTTTAGGGACTTTTTTTTTTTTTAAATCTCCCTTTGTTTTTCCTGTATTATTTATTATCCTGAATTACCATCCAACGTTATTGAAAAAAGAGGAGTCTGAGGCAGTGAACTGTTTCCTGGGTGGGTGGGTGTGAGCTAGGTGGGTCCTTCTGGCCTGATGAGCTGTGTCCCCTGGCACTCGTTGTCCCTAGGGACAGGTCTCCTCCCTCTCCATCAGCAGCAGTAGTGGCCCTGTGGCAGGGGGCTCAGAAATCAGACTGCCACAAAGGAGAGGGAGAAAAAGAGGCTCCCCGGGCTGACAACACAGCCTATAGGTCTTTCTGTGTCTCTGCAAGAGTCCCTGGGTTTTGCCTTTGTTTGACCCCTGCAGTGCCTGGGCTCAGCCCAGGTGCCAATGGACAGGAGGCTGCAGTGGAGAAGAGACCATGTGAGCTGGAGGCCACAGCAGTCTTGCTGGTAGAGGGCCGGAGCAGAGAGAAGGCTGGTGGTCTCCTCTGCCGATGGAGCCAGGAGAGGAGCCCAGAGCCAGGGCTGACCTGGGAGGGAAGGGCTGCAGCATCCAAGCTGCCCTGCTGGGGCTGGGCATTGGCACCAGCTTCCTTGGAAGCACACGGTCCTCTGCAAACCTTGGAGCCCTTTCCTCTCCTCTGCTCTGAGATGGCTTTGAATCCAGGATTTAATTTGGACTTTTTTTGGTACAGACTACAGAGAGTGGGAGGTTGTTGTCGCACCTTCCCCTGCTATTTACTTTTACACTGTGCACAATTTCCACCATTGCCCAGAACAAATTCAGGAATTATCTGCAGAAAACTGTGCAAATCAGGTGAAGCCATTTGTTTATAGTTCAAAGCAAGGCATTAAAAACAATGGGCCGAGTAAAGCATGAAAGTAGATCAATCCCAACCCCATTTTAACTTCCTCTCCTTCAAGATCACTTTGAACCTACAGTAATTATGATTCTTTCTGCTAGCTGAAATCACCCTTGCCCTCATTAGAGCTGTGCAGAGTGACCATTTTCCATTTCATGAGTTGCCACGTGTAAAAGCTGCTGTGTTTGCAAGTATTCAGGCATACCTGGCTGCACTACACAAGTCATAAGTGATAACAGTCATAATTAATATCCATTATACACCTTCCGTGTACACTGACATCACTGATAACATCAAGTGGAATTTATGTGGTGCTATGAACAGCAAGCTTCGGTCTCTTCTGAGGTGTCCTAGACATGGGCTCGTTGGTCCTGCAGGGAAAGAGGTCCATTTTAGGCACTCGCCCCAAAGCGTTTGAGGTGACACAAAGGACCTGAGGCCATATCAAAAGTATAGCATTTCTGTGGGCTTAGGTTACAAAACAAAAAAGGGAGTGGGTTCTCCACCAGCCAAGATTTTTTAGGCCGTTTTAGACTTTAGTGGTCTTTTTCAAATTTAATGTTCTATTCTTGGGCCACACTTATCGCTCCAACCTGTTTCCCTGGAAGCTATGATCCTGTTTGCAGCTGTCAGTCCCTTTTCACGTATTAAGAAGATACTATTTTTCTACAGTGATATTTTGAAAAAAAAAAAAAAAATCTACCCAGATGCACTTGTATTAATGTGTCCTTTTTCGGGGCATGATCTCAAAAGTCTGCTGGTGACCTCTGTCAGGAAAGTGGATCCTATCTCTTTCTCCTGCCTTTAAAGCAGAGGTCTTCGGAGACCTCTAAAGGTTATAGCTGATGATAAGGCAAGAGTCTGCCTTCACAGCAGAGAAAAAGAAAGAAGCTGTATTCTTTAAATATCTTAATTGCCTCTCCTGATATCAGCGGTGTTACATCAGGGGTAATTTGGCTTCTTAATTACCTCGGAAAGAGTCCGAGCATTGCCGGGAGACGACAGTAAAAAACCCAGGAGTGCGAATAGCATCCCCGAAAGGTCTAAATGCCTGCCGGTGGTGTAAACTTTTGTACCCCATTCATGCCTGTGGAGGTTAATCTCCCCCCCCACACACACCCCGTCCCCCTCCTTTCATATGCATGAAGAAGAGGAGATTAAGGNAACAAACTCTCCGGACCCGTCTGACACGGCGGGTCAGGGGGTCACCCCGCGCTGGTGGAGGCGGCGCAGCAGATTGGAGGCTCGCGATGCCCCTCCGACATCGTTTAGACAAACAAGCAGATGGCAGGTGTCAGCGGTGACAAAGAGCCATCTGTGCAGCGGGGACCATCCCCTCCATTCTCTCACAGGCTACTTCATTAAACCCTCACTTCAGAGTGACTGCGCCATAGCCTTTAACCAACGGGGCCCCCGGTAGCACGGGGTGGTGTGGGTTTTTTTTTTTTCTCCTTCTTCTTTTTTTTTTTTTATTATTTAAAGGCTGCTCGCATTCTGCTCTCGGCTACCTACGGGCAGCTTGTTTGTGCACCTTATTGCCTCCGAAGGGGCAGGAGGGGAGGAAAATAAAAACAGAAACGCCCAACAAAACCCTCCTGCCAAGCTGAAGGAGAACGCGTTTGTGCTGAGCTGAACCTTTGACTGTCAACATGGCGGGGGAGGTTAAAAATACCCTTGGGAAGCGCCGGCTATCTGGTCTGAGGGGCCACGGGGAAGTTGTGGGGGAGTCCAGAGGGGGTTCATCTGGAAGAGTGGCAGAGAGGGGCTGTGCGGGGCCAGCCGGGCACCATGCGGGGCGATGGTGTCCTCAGGCCCAGCCCTCCCACCTCTCCTCTCCTCTGGAAGCTGTGGCAGCGCCTCTTCTCCTCCAAAAACCCCGGGGCTCCTGCCCAAATGCCCTGTGGGGTCCAACCTTCCTCACCCCCGAGGATGAACACAGCCGCCCGGCCGTGCCTCAGCGGGGGCACGGGGATGGCCGGCAATGCCAAACAGAGGTGCAAAGCCGCTTGCAGCGGGGCTGCCGGAGGTGGCACGGGCGGGGAGGGGGGCTCCTGCTCGGTCCCCCGCTCTGGAAGCCTCTGGTGGCAGCAGGCCCGAGCAGAGGTGACATGGTGGAGGAAGGGGTGGTGGGGGGGTGCGGGTGTGCCCCACGGTTTATTTATTTATTTGGCTGGTTGGGCTGCGGTGGGGGATCTGGGAACTTTCTAGGCCAGTGCACCTCTGCGGCCAGTCATGCTGCTTTAGCCTCCCCTGCAGATCCCAGCGGAGAACGGCACCGGCATCGCCTCCGCGGAGGCCCGGTTGTCCCGGGGAGCTCTGCGAGGGTCGCCTGGGCGACTCCTGGCCCCTTCCTACCAACAGCAAACTGGGGAAGGAGAAACCCCCCACGAGCGGCAGCGGGGTGGGTGGGAAACACGCTGAGACACCTCTTCTCCCCCCTCCCCGTCCCTCCGATCTCGGAGCATGTGCAGGCACCAGAAAGCAACGCTCATAAGTAACTCATTAGAGGATGAGTTTTTCTGTGTGATGGATTTCAGGGTTGGTTCAAACAAAGCAAAAGCTATTCCCAAACTCCTGCCAAGTCCCTGATCAGGCTTGAACCGAACTGTTTAGGAGTGCTGGAACAGTTTATTTTTTGTTTGTTTGTTTGCTTGTTTAAATGGTTCTCTGCACTTTCTGGTTTCAGCTAGGGAAGCAGAGATGGGAGCACTGAAAAGCTAAATCAAAAGCTGTCCTTGCATCACCACTGACTTCTGCAGTACCGGAGAGGACTGGAAATATCCTAGGAAAGAGCATTGCGCAAGAGCTTTCAGACTGAGGATGTTCAGACGCATTTAGAGCAACAACACTTGGTCAGCTGAGCTGGTTGAAGCCAATGCTTTTCCTTTGCCAGGTAGCAATGCTCACCTGGGTAGTTACCCTGTGCCCAATGACAACACAAGTCATGATTGTTTCTTCTTATAAGGCCTGCTTATAATCACAGCTTGTGATTTACGTGGATACACTCTTATTCCTTCATATGAAACTGTCCCAAACGGCGGTGTAAGGAGGGTCCTTCCCCAAACCCTTCTGGATGTCAAGGCATGAAAAGTGAGAAGGAATAGAAAAGCCTCCTTTTTCAGCAGCAGCTACATCTGGCTTTCAGACTGGCAACATCAGATCCTTTATTAGTTTATAAACATTGGAGTCCTCGGGGGAGTTGTCCAGATCTACTTACAGCCTCTGAGTGACAGAGGAGACGCTTGGAGTAAAGCAGCATCCGTGAAGGAAGTTTGGCTTCCCTCTTAATAGAAAAAGGCTCCTGGGACTGCCGCAAAAGGCTGACCAGTTACACGCAGGAAACTTTTTAGTGCCAATAGTCACTCCCCTCGGTGGAAGGGAAACGGCCGGTTGGTTAAGAAGGGAAAGGGGCTAACATTTTCCATCCTATTAGCATGTTTACCTCAGGCAATTCCCAGTCAAATCATCTCGCTTAGGCTAGCTTGAGAATAAAATCTTGGCGATGTACCATCCACCTTACAGGCCTGGCTGGGCTTCAAGTAGCTTCATCACTAAAGGTCCACTCCCCAGTTAGATAATTCTCTGCAAAATAGCTGTACTTGCCAACAGCTTCCTGTTTCTTCTGATAATAAGGTGAAAATTCATTATTCCTGACAGCTCATAAAACAACCCAAAACCAAACCTAATGAATTCCCACCCAATAAATGGAAGAGAAGCAGCAGATGACCAGCGGGTATATTTTCAGCAAGCCTCTAGGTGGAATTTGGAGATGGGAGTGCCAGGTGTGTGTGTGTGAGCCCGCACTCACATGCATGTGAATGAAACAGTTTAATCTCTTAATTGGTATGTTCCAATGGAAACATTGAGATATTTTTAATACAAACAGGTTTTACCAGTAAGCGGCAATAATTGCCATCTGCTTATCACAAGTCTTGGCTTTTAACTGTTTAATTTCTGCTGGCTGCAGTCTTTCCATCGTTAAAAGATGTGGGATTCCTACAGAACATTATGGTATGGTAATCTGATTTACATGGCTGCAGGGATAATCATGAAGCCTCAACTAAGAAGTCAGTATTTGAATGTGGCATTTCCTTCTGGAGGTGGGATGTTTTCCTTTGATGGTGTATTCCCATCCCATGTGTTTCATCAGCTTCATGAAGCTACAACACATGAAGAAGAAATTTCATCCGGCAAAGGCTCGAGTAAGGCGCTGGGCTCCAGCTTCCCTGCCCTGCCCCCTGGAGGGGTGAGGTTCAGGAAGAAGCATTTAGGCAGCACAATACCTACTGGGGTATAACGGCCCGAACACGTTGTCGTTTACATCTCTGACATTACTTTTAAGGAGGGTCTATCTTGTCTGATCGATGCGAAAAGGGTCAGGGTTGCAGCTCAGTATCCTCCTTGTCTTCTTTGAACAAATTAGTATCCATAGACACAATCAGGCCCTCAAATATTCACAGCTGTGGTTCAAATGAAGTCTCCTAATGAAATGCAAATTCAATAAGACAGTTACATGATCAGCATCAGCTCATTAAGGCCTGCCGAGCCTGTGTCTGTTCTTTGTTAGACTGGCATAAAGCTCCCCCCAACTTTGGTGGAGTTACCCTGGGCTGAAAGCTGCCAGGCTCCAGGCAAGGTCTGGCCCAGACGGCCAGCCGGGGGGAGGTGATGTGATGCGCCACGCCGTGCTGCCGGATCAGTGGCGCTGGGCTGATGAATATCAGCTGAGGGTTGGGCTCACTGGCTGTGAAGGAGGGGAGAGCGGTTGGGTTTGCTCTCCTCCATCCCACCATGAAATCTGTAGGAGGCCCACCAAAGCTGCAAGGTGATGCTGATACAAACAAACACCCTAAACCGCAACCTGAGGCAAGACCAGAATCAGGCTTGTGCTTGGGATTTTCCCCAGAGAGGCTCTCGACTTGTATTTGCAAGGTTCGTGAAGACACTGCTCTTTCCTCGGTCACGGGAGGCAGTCGAAAGGGTGTCAGGCAGCTGGCTTGCTACCTTCCTGACCCCGTTTCACAATGTCTGTGCTTCTGTGAAAGGGTTGCCCCAGACAAAGCACAAGGGATGCACAGCCCTCGCATCCAAGTATAGGGTGTGTTTTCTTTCTTTCTTTTTCTTTTTTCCCCCCCTAGCCCTGGTGAATGTGGCGATGTTTGACAGGTCTGACCTGCTCAGCCGTAATGAGCCGTTGGGAGAAAAGGCACAAATGCAGTTACCTCTCACCACAAGTCGTGCTGCTGGGAGATGAACTTTGCTACTCTGCCTTGGCTTTAACAAATGCCCCTCAGTGTATCTCAGTGCAAATGTGTTTCCTTTTCATTTTCAAATAGGGACGAATCCAGTATGTTGGATTAGAAATTTCCCATCACTGACAAAAGTGGAGGGGAAAAAAAAGCCATGTAAAGTTCAAGAGGAGGGCAGAGGAAAGAATGAAAACAAAATGAATGAGCAAGAGCCAGTTTCTTCTTTTTTCATAGGTAGAATTTTGCAATATTTTAAGATTTTTTTTTGAGGGTGTGTTTTTTTTTGGGGAGGCAAACCGAGGAAATTGGGGTTTTGTACTAAAGTTATTTATTTATACATTAGATCTACACATTCAATGCCAGTCATCCACGATAAACAGAGGTGTAAAAATGCAAGCATGCTTATTAAAAAGGAAAAAGAGCCCTTTTGAAAGCCAGATTTTAGGTGTGCAGGTTCTGCTATTTAACTTTGGTGTTTTACATCTAAAAATTAATTTGGGTTACATTTATCATGCATAGGAATAACTGACCAGCTGCTTGGGGGCGCAGGAAATCCTGGAAAACAAAATACATACAATAAATGCAATTTTATACATACAGTGCATTCAGGGCACTGTAGCAGGTTGTAGCCTCTCCTCCCTTTCCATTAGCAACTTGTGCTTTGGCCATTGTGACGTGTGTCACGGGAGGAGGGGACTGGATTTTGACAAAGAAAATGAGAAAGAAGAGGATACTGCGCTTTGAAAAAAATACATATCCAAACTGGAGGAAGTCCCCAGGAGAGCAGCAGGACTGATGAGAGGGTAGGCAAATACAACCCGTGAGGACAGGTTGAAGGAATTGGAATTAGTTTGGAAAAGCCAAGCCTGAAGGGAGATCATGATAGCAGCCCTTAGACGTGTAAGGTTAATAGAGGAGAGATACTGATTTATTGTGCATTAAGAGAGATGTAGGTTAGGAAAAGTTGGCTAACTGTAAGCATGAGGAGCAATGGTTCAGGGCAGCAGTGGGCCCCCACTCACTGGAGGTTCAAAGCAGAGGGTGGACTGATATTTGCTGGGATCAGGCTTGGGGTCTTCATCTGCCCTCAGAGGGCAGAGCAGCCAGTTTGTCTCCTGGGGCTCCCTTGCCAAGCTGCAATGAAGACCGCTTGGTGAGGACATACGGAAGCAGTCAGTGGGGACCGGCAAGATGAGGAGGAATATTTTGTAGCTGGGACTGCACAAGCATGTGACACACAGAACTCCCAGCATGAATGTCAGGACAGAAGATTAATTTCAATTCAGACTCTAAGACAATTGCTCAATTTTTCAGGGTTTGCTTGGCTAATTCCTCTTAGCCTCACTGCTTGTTCTTACCCTCCTATCTTTGACCCGCATGCCCTCCTTGGACAGTTGCTAAAATCATCTAGTCTGGGAAAAATATAGTGTGGCTGTGGTAACCAACCTCCCCAGCAGCTGCAGCAAACAAACAGTTTGTACATGCTCAGACTATAGTTTCCAGTCACGTATTGACCAGAATGTGCTTGGAGCGGTGACTGAATGACTTTGGTAACAGACACAATCATAAAAGCCAAAGAATCCTCACAAACGATTTGTGAGTAGGAATAGATGTAAAACGTGTTGACTATATGGCTTGCTAAAAATATCCATCCCAGCTCTAGCTGTCATCACGTCTCTCCTCTAATCCTGCAAGTGGCGTGTGAAGGGTTACCCTAATGCCCCCGCACTGATTCCTCACTCCGAGCATGCAGAGCTGTGCGCCTTAGGAGCCGCAAGCAGATTGCCAAGCAAAGCCAAATTTGGTCCCCAGGCTTTATGCAATCAGCCGCTGCTCCCGCCGTTTTGTCATCAAGTCAGCCGCAGCCTTCCCCATATTACCGAGGAATATGCTGGAGCAACCCAAAGCGTCACGCTTTCAATGGAGGCTTTCACTAGTTACCAGCGGTCATGTTGTACCACATTAGAGGTGCCCCGGGCACCAAGCTCCCATTGAAGAAGAACTTAGGAAATCATAAAAATGCCACCCCAAAAAGGTATTAGGGAGGCGGTAACGTTTGTTATGCTTTGTCATGATGCCAAGCTCCTATGCCAGAGCTATGCAGTGTGTGTGTTAGAAACTAAAATCTCCTGTTTGCAGCACCTTGCCAAAGGAAGCAACACCAAAAAATTACATATGCACATTTTCAAGTGCTGTACTGCAAAGAGGTCGTTCATCTGAGACATGTTGTTGACTGCATCTGGGGAGGCAGCGTGCAACTTTGGGACCAGGTTTTCCTGAAATACCTGTTTTCCTAGCACCATATTTCTTTCATTATGAAGCCTTTTCAAAATGAAATATATCTTCTTAATACTATTTATATCTATTTGGCAAACGAATTCAGGGAGCTCTTGTATGAATCTGACAGGCAGATCTGACAGCTGTATTGCAAAGATGGTTGGAAAGGTGTTTGTTGTATAGAGAGTCTGTTCTTCCTTCAATGGCATCACAAGTAAGCCTGAACAAGACCTTCACTAAGGTTCACTGGAGAGGTTCCCTGCAAGATTTTGAAAATTAAAGAGGATTGGGTGCAAAGTGCTTTTTCTCTAGGTGCAGCAGGTTTTCCATCCAAAGAGACAAAAAGTTGGAAGCCACATCTCTAACAGCGGGATGCAGGTAAATGAAAGCACAATTGAAATATAGGCTATTGCAGAAACAGTGCTCCCTCATCCATTCTTCCCTCCATATCTCTATCCCTCCTTCCCTTCTTCCTTTCCCCTTGTCTCTCCTTCCTTCCTTCTCTCCTTCCTTCATTCTTTCCTTCCTTCCTTCCGGAGTGGACACTGAAGTCCTCTTGTTTCTCTGAAGAGGCCACGTTAGGAATCATAAGAGTGCTGATGTTGCACCTGCCTCTGCTTGGGCTTGGGCAGGGGGGAGAGTCCCACTCGGTCCCCACTCTGAAGGGGTGGTGGATGCATCTATTGCAAATGGTGTTCTTGGTTCATGGAGTACTCCACTGCCAAGCTATTTCACCCTGAAATAACAGGCCTGCTGATGTCTGTGCCTCCAGAGCTATTCTGCACCCCAGCGGTGTTTGCTCTTGGGGCAAATGTTTTCCACGTATCTGAGACACTGCTAGCATCAACGACCGCCCACCTTTTGAAAAGTGCAACAGACAGAAGAAGAAAAATTGAAGTAAATGTTCCATGAATACTGGGGGGAGAAAACTCTGCCTTGGCATTTCAACAAAATAGCCTGTATTTCATACCACAAAATTGAGTTTTTAAGGCCCCAGTGGGAAATAAATGGGAAATCAGTATCCAGATGTTCTAGGCATCTCCAGAAGGCTCAGCTGATACAAAACTCCTGGGAGCTAATGGGGGAGAATCCTATTAAACTTGTTAAAATAAATATTGATTTAATATCTCATGTTAAAAGCGTTTCATTTTTGACAGCTTTCCACTGTTTTTTTTTTCCATGTTGCTGCTGATGCTACCACTGGTAGTTGAAGGTTATTATAACAAGCTTCACTGCTGACTGGTTGTTTCATTCACGGAAAGGAACGTGACTTTACAGTGGTGCTGTATTTGTCACAGAGGTGCACATCCAGCTCCTGAGAGGAAGACACCATCAGTGCCAAAATCCTCCTGAACTCAGATTTGTTCAACTCATTGTGACCGGAGAGGCAACTTGAGAGTTGAACTCTTGGACATAGTCCTGGTAGCTCTGTTACAGAGATCTGGCTTGCTTGTGGTTTTAGGCAGAGAGAAGCGGAAACACGGCTGAAATTCTCCTACACTGTGGTGGTCCTTTCCCTACAACCCCCAGTGACTTTCTATACTTGAGCTGTCTGAAGCCATAGCCAGGAAAAATAAGTTATTCAAGTCATTGCAGCCTCAGGGGTAGCAATCATAGCAACACCAGAAAGTTACAAAATCTATTTAGTGTTTCAGATAAAGGATGAAACTGGAGGTAGGATCCAACCTCGGGTGGAACAGAAAGGGGAAAGACTATGGGGAGACAGAGGGAAGGGATTTGAACACAAAAGGAAAGGAAGGGAGGAAAATGAGGTGCTGGGGAACCAAAGGGAAGGAACAGAGGAAATTGGAGATGAAAAGGGAGAAGCATTGTACAGAAGTTACACAGAAAGAGAGAAGGAAAGGGCACTCTCCCTTACTAAGTAGTTAATTTATGCATTTTAATGGTACCGTTTGCCCTCTAATGCTTCTCCTAACACTCTAAGCTCAACGGTCTTGGGATTTTAATGGCCTTACCTCGGCACTGACCTGCCAAGGTCCTCTCCTCCCGTCCTACCGTAGAGCTGGCAGCCCGTGTGTGCTGAGCGACAACCTGCAGCCCATCTTCCCTGTGCAAAGCAAGGGCCTGGCACCAGCTCCCCACACTCGGCACAACTGTCTTTGGATGAAGCCCTGTGTTGCATGCCCCTGCGCCCGCTGCTGGAGGGGATGGGGCACCACCAGTTAGAAATCGAGGGTCCGCGTAGGCATGAGGAGGGGAGAGGGAGTGTGGGAGGTGGGTGCCTCCATCGCAGGACTGATGTGGGGCGGGAGGGAGGGAGGATTTAGGGCTTGCCTGTCCTGGTCTCCAGTGCCTGCCACCAGCTCACAGTGTTTACACTTTGGCACCTCACACACTGCGCTGTCCTGTCAGGGAAGCCCCATCCCACCTGGTGAGAGGCATTGCACTCGGAGCCCCGTATCAGTGGGTATCGTTTGCCACCCGATGAGTGGCTCCAAACCAGGCAGCGCAGGAATAAATGCTCTTCTTAGGGGCCTGGATTGACCTCTCCACTGTCCAGGGACCCTGGTGCCCAGTGTCCTACTTAAATCAGGCATTGCCTGTGCATGGCAGTTCCTCTATGCAGGGAGATAGAGGAACTCAGGTTAAGGCATGGGCTTGAGGGCTTAAAAAGAAGACTAAAATGAGTTTAGGACCCAGGGAAATTGGGCCTGTGTGCAAGGGATGTGTCCAGAAGGGCCATGCAGCCAATCTTTGCTGTCATCTGGTTTCCCAGGACACAGAGATGACAAAGGAGGAGCTGACACCACATTTACTTTTCTGAGTTCTGTCCCATGTTCTTGTTTTTATTTCTCTGCCTTTGTGTGCAGCCTGCCCTGGCATTGGGATCCCCTCACTCCCTGCCCCGGGGGAGAGAGGGGCATGTTTTCTTTAAACTTTCCGTCTCCTCTGTGACAGTTTCCATTAGTGGTTTGACACCCCTGTGCTTCTTCCATGAGGGCCTTGCCTTTACCCTGTCTTTAATCATGTTGTCATATGATAATGGGATCAAAAGGAAGAACACTGAGTCTTGCCCTTCTGGAGTGCTTTACGCTTGCCCTAATAAACAGCTTGTGCTTGGGATTGTGCTGCAGCTGCCCTGTCCTCAGCCCCATACTTTCTATGCCGTGCTCATGATGAACTTTAACCACGGGGCTGTCTGGCCTCGGCAGCCGTCCCCAGACCAACAGCCGTCCGCTGTAAAGGGCAGTCTGTGCTACTGTGGCGTAAGTTGAGTAAAATCATTTTTCAGAGAGCACACTGAAAAACCTGATGGATTTTGCCTGCATTTCCATCTCTAGAAAAATCCAGGTTCAGCAGAACTTGGTGAAAATGTTGTGTGTGGATATGCGTGTATATATCCGTGGGGAAAAGGGAGTTTGCACTCACTCACCTACTTAGCACGGGACCTCCTGGAAGACCCAGCAAAGTCCTGAAGCACTGGGAGTTGTTACCTGGCTGCTTTTGTGCAGTGCAAGACATTTGCAGAAAACTGACTTCCTCAGAAGTCACACTCCTGAGCCTGGGCAATGACTGCTGGGACTGCAGGAGTGGGTTTTCTCACCCATTCTGTGGTTGGAGTCAATTCTGTCATTGTGAGTCAATGAATGGAAGGACCAATCAGCGTGTTGCTTCTATTTGCATTACAGTAGCCTTGAGAGAGCTCTGTCAAGCCCAGGACCTCACTGAAGTATTATCTACACATAGTCAGAGATGGGACCTGCCTAAAAGACCTTGCAGTCCAGTTGGAAAAACAGTCGGTGCTCACACTATCATATTACACATGAAGAAGTGAGGCATCGATGGTGTTTGTGATTCATTCCCATGTGTAAAGTCCAATCTGTATCTTCTGACCGGCCATCCAGTGCCTTGCCCACGGAGATGATCTTTCTCTCAGGCCTTGGAAAGAGTGTCCAGGCTTGATTAAAAAGCATTTGATGCAGAAACTCCACCTCAGTTAGCACTGCTTGCAGTGGCATAGGTTCATACTGAAGCCACTGAATCCAAGATTAGGACTAAGAGCTCATTATTACCACTCTGACTTTTCCTATTGCAAATACCTGTAACAGCTGCTAAAACATTTAAATCATTTGTCACCTCCCTTCTGGTAAAATGACTATTTTAAATAGTTGAATAACTCCTTAGTCGTCCGCACTAAAACATGTTTCCCAAATTCCTAAGTACTCACAATTTTTGTGAAACCTCTTCAGTTTATCTGTCTTTCTGAAACGAGGACATCAGAAATCGACACAGTGCCAAATATGTAACACCTTCACCCTCATTTCCTTAGATGTCTAAAAGTCTCCTTTGCCGTTATTTCCCCAGTCCTGCAATGGGAACAGACATTCAGTTGGTTATGCCTCTCACTATTCAAGTTTTTTATGGAGTTATTTCTTTTCTGGATTGAGGGTACCATCTTTTAAATGTGAGCTTTAAATGTTGTCTTTGTTTCTTCCTGATACCCTCAACTCTGATAGACTTAGTCTGCTTCCTTTATAATTTTCTGCCATTTCTAGCCTTTAATTTATATGTAACTAGTTTATATACACATCTATCTTTATCTGTATTTGCACTCGCTTCCCTTCCAAAACTGTTTTTTTTTGAAGCAGTAGAGCCTTCTCTGTTGACTGCAGCTTCTGGTGCCAATATCCTCAAGCAGTTTCTGATTATTTTTAACAATTTTCTGTCTCAATTCTTTGTCCAATCCAGCTGGGCTCATAACCATTGTCAATGTTGAGAAATATTCCCTTTAAAGTATCAAGTATCTATATTATTGTTTTGGACTTCATGTTGTTTGCATAAAACAAGGGTAACCAAATCACTGTTGCTTTAGTCTAAACAATCTCTTCCATTCCCAGTTCTCCTCTATCTGTCAAGAGGAGCTCCAGAAGAGTATTTCCCAATGTTAAATGTTCTGAGTTAGAAAATTTTCTATTACAAACGCAAAGGCTGGTTGAGAATCTCTGCCTTGAGAGCTTTTGCTCTGTTGCATTCAGGTTGCCCCATGTGTTCATGTGTTACAGATAGGTACTTACAAAGTGGATTTTCCAGTCCCCTGTCCAAACTGATGATCTGTCAGAGTCACCAAACAGCTTCCCTTGTGCTTTATCTCTTATAATTTAAGATCATTGGCTCATTGACATGGAGAATAACATTTTGTTAAATACAGGATGCTTCTTTTCCCATTTCCTTTTGTCTATTCTAGCATTTCTAAAGAGGTTATAATTATTGATATTAACATTTCAATCGAGTCTTCCCATAAATTTTCAATACTACCGACTAGTTTTATGCCTGGAAATGATCAGTTTCAACTTGCCTTCTTACCGCAACTCCTGTCGTTAAAATATGGACAATCTCTAAAGCACCCATGTACTCTAAAGTGTGTATTTCCGCAAGGTTTTCATTCCAGTTCTGCACCCTCAGGAGACACTTGGATAGGAGCCAGCATGTGAGAATTTGCCCACATGTAACCACCCAGCCTTCAGAGATTCATCCATGACAGCATTTACCATAAGTGATCTCCTATACTGACATCAGAACCAGAGATATATATACTGACTCCCAAGCTGCTTTCATGTGATGAGCCCTTAGTGGCACACAGGGCTTTTGCTCAGCCTGCCTTTATGTGTGTAGGCTTTGCATAGTCCCTCAGATAACATCAAGCTGCCTTTCAATGCTGAAGACAGGGTCGTTTAAAATCATCCAGATAATAGAAATAATGTCTGGCGTGAGCCAGAGTGATTAGAGTTGGCAGCAGCTCACTGGTAAAGAAAGTAAAAGAATACTACAGATAGTCTTTGCTGAAATAAAACCAAGGGGATTAGAGTTAACAGAAAACCTTGTTTTGGTTTGAGACTATGTTATCTGCCAGGAGCATTCATTATCAACATGTTCTAAAATAAATAAATGTCTCTTCAGTAACAAGACATTGGGTAGAGATAAAGCATGTGTGGCACTCTATCAAATCCACAGGCAAATAGTCGAGTTCCCTAGTCCATTTTTTGCTGCTCTTTGTTTGCTCCTTTCACTGCCTGGAAAGCCTGTTTCTCCAGGGACACATCCTGCACTTGCAGATGCTTCGGTACAGAAGATCATGGTGCCACTATCTTTCCTATTCCTTTTTCCCTCACCCTGTGTTGCTTTTTCTTTTTTTTTTAAATTTTTATTCTAACATGTAAAAGGAAACTCATCCTCCTAAATCAATGGCTGTCTTGGAAAGAGCTGAAACAGAAGGAATATCACTCAGAGTCCCCTGAGCCCCTGTGAGCTGCAGTCTGGCTGTCAGCATCCTGGCAGATTTATGAGGATGGCCATGACCGGCTTGAAAGGGCAGAGGGGGGAGAAGAAGAGATCCCAACCCATTAGTAATTCCCTGCAGGAAAGTGACAGAGCTGATGACATGCATGGAGGACACATTGCAGGAGATGGGCTGAGGGAGACATTCCCATGCAAGAGCGATTTCAGGTCACTTCTGGCTCCAAGATTGGTTTCCACTAATGATCTATTTCCAGGCATCCCATCTTTTAGCTTGTGATCTGTTTTGTCACAATTTGGGCCAGATCCTGTGGTTTTTTTTCCTCTGGAAAAAAAGAATCCCGTGGAGGTCAGCAAATTTTGTTGACATGAGGGCTGCAGGTCACGGATGAATGAAGAGCGGAGCCCAGAACTAAACAGAGTGCCCAGAGCCTACAGCAGGATCACGGTTACCACAGTAGATCATCAAATCACCCTGTGGTGCCATAGATGTCACCTTCACCACAGCAGGCAGCCTGGCCTCAGAAAGAAATGCAAGAAGAAGGGTAAGTGACCTGGGACAGGTAAAACAAATGCAAGCCTTTCGAAGGTGTCAGACACTTTGTTGTTTTTGTTTTTTTTCAAAAGAATGATTTGTTCTTTTTAATCTCTTTTCCCCTGTTCTTAAGAATCCTGGCGAGAACCAGAGATGAGAAACATAATGTTTCCAAGATAGGTTTGTATCTGAAGTTTTTTCAGTATTTAGTCAGCTATCTAATAGAATGACAATAATGAGGACTGTTCCCACTGAAAATGTGGATAGAATTTGCTAGAATTGCCTGAGTTGTTGTCTGACTGTCAATGTAACACCCACAGTTAGAGCTGTTGTTTACATGAATAGTTGCCTTAACTACAAGGAGATGGAGATGTTTGGAAGTGACATGATCGTAAGGAGAAACATGAAGAAATAAAAATGGACACAAGCCAGGGAAGATGAGTGCAGGTAGCTGCAAAGGAGGAAAAGGGCTTCAATATGTTTATTATATAAAAAGCCAAAACTGGAAGAAAAACTATTTTTATGGGCCCATTTTGCAGAGCAGTGATAATTAGAACAGTTTATGAAATAGAAGCCCCTAATTTCAAATGAGTCTCTGAACATTTAGCTTTTGATCAACATTGGACCACATTGTCTGTTGTACACATATTTTTCTCTTGCTATTAAACTCAGTGCTTTGCTTTGGTAATGTGACTTATTTCAATGATCCTAACTGAAATGCATATCTGGCATTAGGATTTGATGGGTGGACTGTTCAGAGGTTGGAGGGTCGCATTCAGAGGGTAGTGGTCAATGGCTCAATGTCCAGATGGAGATCGGTGACAAATGGTGTCCCCTCAGGGGTCCATATTGGGACCAGTACTGTTCAATATCTTCATCAGTGACACAGACAGTGGGATCGAGTGCACCCTCAGCAAGTCTGTGGATTACACCAAGCTGAGTGGTGCAGTCAACACACCTGAGGAACAGGATACCAACCAGAGGGACCTGGACAGGCTCAAGAAGTGGGCCTGTGTGAACCTCATGAGGTTCAACGAGGCCAAGTGCAAGGTCCTGCACCTGGGTTGGGGCAAACCCCTGTGTCAATACAGACTGGGGGATGAAGGGATTGAGACCAGCCCTGCCGAGAAGGACTTGGGGGTACTGGTGGATGAAAAGATGGACATGAGCCGGCAATGTGCGCTCACAGCCCAGAAGGCCAACAGCACTCTGGGCTGCATCAGAAGTGTGGCCAGCAGGTTGAGGAAGGTGATTCTGCCCCTCTACTCTGCTCTTGTGAGACCCCACCCGGAGTACTGCATCCAGCTCTGGAGCTCTCAGCACAGGAAAGACACGGACCTGTTGGAGCAGGTCCAGAGGGGAGCCACAAAAATGATCAGAGGGCTGGAACACTTCTCCTATGAGGAGAGCCTAAGAGTGTTGGGGCTGTTCAGCCTGGAGAAGAGAAGGCTCCAGGGACACCTTATTGCAGCCTTTCAGTCCTTAAAGGGGGTCTACAGGAAAGATGGGGACAAACTTTTTAGTAGGGCCTGTTGCAATAGGACAAGGGGTAATGGCTTTAAACTAAAAGAGGGAAGATTTAGACTAGATATAAGGAAGAAATTCTTTACTGTGAGGGTGGTGAAACACTGGAACAGGTTGTCCAGACAGTTGGTAGATGCCCCATCCTTGGAAACATTCAAGGTCAGGTTAGACGGAGCTCTGAGCAACCTGATCTAGTTGAAGATGTCCCTGTTCATTGCAGAGGTGGTTGAATTAGACGACCTTTAAAGGTCCCATCCAACCTGAACCATTCTATGATTCTATGATTATCCATCAGGAGAGAGAAGCAGTAGATTACCCATCATCTAGAACAGTTACGGGCTGAAAGTGCATAGATATAGTATTAGTAGACTCAAATGGTAACAAACCCTAGGTAGAAGAGCCTGTAACAAAGCCGGTGACAGGTAGAGAGGCCTTTGGAGGGATTTTCCTTTCTTTTCACCTGGAAAGGACAGAGGTGTTTCAGTAGCCAGCTAGACAGCTCTTCTCATTGACTGTGGTGATGTGGTGAGCTGGGGCCCCTGTCGCTTGCTGCCACACAAACGCAGAACAAAAAGGGCATCCCTGCAGAAATAGTTCTGGTAAGGCAAACAGAGCTCCTCCTGCTCTGAAGCAGCGGGAGAGAGAGGTGCCAGCTTCAAAAATGCTGCGCTATCTCCAAGCGCCCCAATGGAATATGAGCCCCTACATAACCTGGGTACCTCTGCTCTGCACAGACTGCCCTCCCTCATCTCTGCATTAGTGCTGTTCAAATAGTTTAACCTCTTTTAGTACATGCTCAGACAGTACTACTTTGCTACAAGGTTCGAACTTCTGGAGGATCTGCCTTGTGGATGAAATGGGGTGAGCAAAAAGGACTTTGGGGCCAATCTCGCAGCCATTTTCACCAGGGAAAATCAGGGTTATTCAATTGGTTTCAGTAGAATTGCTTGGGGTTTGCACTTAGCGTTTGTAATTAGAGCAGGGCCTTTGTGATCTGCAGAGGACTAATTATTATAACTATCTGCTTGAGTACAATTGTCATTAGCACACTTCTGGCTCCAAAGAGGAGTGCAGGACTGCGTATGAAAAGGACACTGTTGGGTTCACAGATTCTGCTAGTCATGATTTCGCTATGATTTCTTCTTTCTAACACAATGGCAGAAGCCCCGGGTGAGTTGCACTAGCGGATGTTGTAATGCCAGATGCTGTGCCTGAGGGCATTGCAGATTCACCACAGCTAACTTTAAAACAGCAGCCTTGCCAACACAGTTTAGCTGTGCCGTGGAGATGTACAACACACAAGAAATCACCATGCATTTCTCGCAAATAAATATGGATAGTGAAAAGAAGTGAGAGATGGGCCAAAGGCATGGTGGGGAGGAGCGAGGAAGCCCTGAAGTCTATTGAGAAGTAATGTGCTGGAGGATGGAGAGTTACTATTGTTTTCTCACTGGAGCTCCTACAAAACCTGCCACTGCTATGTCCTTTTGTCTTGTCCATTTAGTCTGTACATTTTCCAGGCTGAAAGGACTAAGACAATCAGCCTCATGAGTTCTGGGTGAGGGTAGGTGCGAGGGGCCAGCCCTGCCGGGGTGGGATGGTGCTGCCTCCGTGCAGGGGGAGACTGCCCTGCCTTGGCCGGGGACGTGCAGGACCGCTGCTGGCAGCGATGAGGGGTGGTGCCGGTGGGACGAGTCTCTCCTCTGCTCTGAAGGCTGGCAGGACACTGAAAAAATATGCATTTTTCCATCCAATTAATGAATAATGGCACCAGAAATGCCCTGTCAGTCCTGCTCCCCTGCATATGTCTGGGCTGGAAAGAGAAAACCAGCCCAGGTCCTGTGAGGCTGCGGCTTCCCTGTGCGATTGAGACGCAGTGAGGTCTGAGAAGTGCTGCGTGCTTTTTTTTTTTTAAGCCTGCAGGCAGTTCTGTTGACTGACGCTGCCTGAATGCTTTTCAGGAATGCTGACATATTTTCATGTTATCACTTTTCACGCAAACTTTTCCCCGAGAGCCTGCTCATTGCTCCGCGTCGCATCAGGGGAGAAGGAAAGAGGGGAGAGCTGTCAAGGCACATCAGTAGTTGTCGTGTTGGTACTGGAAGGTACATGCATAATGAAGGATAATATTTTCTGGCTGCAGAAGATTGCAATATCCCAGTGTGAGATGCCTGTGAGTGTATCTGGTATGGTTGTGACAAGAGGGGATTTGTCTTGGGATACAGAGCCTTTTTGCATCTGGTCCCTCGAGCAAATCAGGGCAAGTTTGGCAGGGATTGAAAGTCCATATCATCTGGTGACCCAAATGAATAGTTCCAGATGGACTGGGGCCCTCATCACAGTTGGTGCCCTTATTGACTGGAGGGCCAAAGCTGAATGAAAGGAGACATTCACCATGGAGAAGGTCTGCGTACCTTGCTTCGCTCATGCCTTGTGGATGGAGAATTTTAATTCCTCAGCTTTATCGGTGTGCCACATCGCACAAACAATGGGCACTTCAATGCTAAAGAGACAGGCAATAGCATTTATGTGACAGTGAACTTATTCTTGCCTTGGAACCCTTCCTACCTTGGCAGTCCTTGTACAGCCCTGCCTCTTCGCAGGCTACCAAAGGGCTGTGAGACTGCTGGGGTATCTGTCCTCACAGGTAACATCTATAGCCCTTCCCCACATACCCAACCTACAAGAAAAGGCCCTGCAGTCCTTCCCCACCTCTTGAGGAAGCCAGAGCCTATGCTTGTAAGTCCCAAGCATCCACATCTCACCTGGGGTCAAGGACCAGAAGAAAGACATTTTCCCTTTGAGAGGCTTATCGGGGCACCTGACCTGGAAGCGAAACTTGGAAATGTCTGTCAGCATATCCAGAAATTCCCTAGCAAGACACAAAGCAGGAGCCCTCCACGGTAGCCTTGCATGCCAGAGCGGGGAATGTGTTTTTTTCCTCGTCTTATCAACACTCTGTTAACAGGTAAAAACCTGTCCTAAGGACTGGGCCTTTGTTGAAAAATTCAGCTCAATTTAGAAAGAAGGCCTTAGAGAAATCTCAGCCCTTGGCAGTCCCTAACGAATGTCCTAAAGGTCTGACCCTTTCTTCTGGGATCCCCCCTCCCCTTGCCTGACCTGCGAGTAAAAAAAGCTTCTGAAGTCAGACATCCCAAGCACTGCGAAGTGCTCTCGCAAGGCCTTGTTATAATCATTGCTTGCTTCCCCCATATGTCTGGCCGTCCAAAAGGTTTAAGGAGTAACTGATCTGATAGCCTGTATGTGCCATTGATTTGTTAAGCTGAAGGTTTTTTTTTTTAAAATCCTATTAACAATAGCGTTTGCGGAAGGAATGCAGATTAACCAGGTCTAATTGTATATCATTTGCATGAAGAATGAATTAAAAAGCAGCTTTGCAACACATTGACTCAGGATGTTATTGAGCCATTGAAGTCTTATAGCTGTGAGGGTTGGAGCTATTTAATTAGTGGGGGTGGGGTGTGTGACTGGAGAGAAAATAGCGGAAAAGAGGTGTTTTAATCAACGAAGCAGAGAAATCACAACTGTTAGAAGATGCGAGATTATTCCTTTCAAGCAAATAACCCAACCAAATAAATCAAGGTCCAACTGTATGAGAACTTTGCTGAATGAAAACCTGGTATTTGAATTGAAGTGAGACAGTCATTTGGGAGAGTTCAATGCCGGTGCTTTCCCAGGACCAGAGCTGTGCAGCCCTGCTCGGGGACTACCTTCAAACAGTGGCTCCAGCCAGATTTGTGGGGTTTGTTTTTTTTTTTCCTCAGTTCATGCAGCTCAGACTGCATGCCAGAATTCAGAAGGGATGCTCCTGCTGTCTCCCCTGTGTCCCTGACCGGCCCCGCAGCCCGAGGTGAGGGTGGGAGGCTGCCTGTCTGCAGCGACTCTGCGCCTCAGCAGAGAAAACCCACCACAGGGTCTGCAGGACAGGAGCATGGGACTCGTCTGGTTGCTCCCAGCTGCAGCATGGCAAAAGCGAGGACAGAAGCTTTAAGTAAATGGATGGGTTCTCCTAACACTGTCCTTACCTGGCCCCAAGGCTAGCAGCGTGACTAAGGCACATTATTTTGCCTCTCTGAACTGTTGCGGTTTCAGCTGTAGAACAGCAGGGAGAGCAGAGGGCCTCTATGTGGCTCCTGGCAGGACTCAAATCTAAAACATTGTCGGCAGCTAAACAGCTCTGATTTTCACCGCAGTTCTGCCTGAACATCATCAGTAAATAGCACAGGCTCCGGGTACCCCATTGCCTACCGCACAGGAGGAGCTCTGAGGTCAGGTAACAGTGATGGTGACAGGATGGTCCACTTTCTCTTCCTCCAACAGACACCACCCAAACCCCTCTTGATGTTTGTGGTTTGGTTTCTGTACCTGGCATATGTTGGGTAACAGGTGCCTCATCTCAGTACTTTATTTCCCAAGGCAATATACGTTAATAATAAGAAAAGTAACAATAACAACTGCACACGGTTGAGGCAGAGTGTAGGATTTTTAAGGTCACAAGGTCTTAGTTGCAGGGAAAGTAACTGAATTCTAATCCTGGGGGAAAACAGATAGGCCATTAAAAATGATGGATTAGTTATTCCCGTGACATATGCTTAAGATACATGTTAAATTAATTGTGTAGCCACATAGTAGAGCAGAACTAAGCGTCTTGAGTACATTCTTGAGCCTAGCATCTCTCTTTGCTTTTGGAAGGTTAGATTTTTATTTTTTTTTAAAGGTAGTCCTCATCTAAAAACTATTTAGAAGGCTGCCCTCTGAGATGCCAAACTGTCTTGTAGTATTTAACTAGAAGGGGGTAATTTGCTGGCAGACACCAAGGTATGTCGGTCCAAGCCCTCGAATATGATATATTGAAACTGAAGCAGACACATGATAACTGGACCACATGCATATTGCGGGTGGGCTGCAAACCTTTATTATAGTGCCACTATTCAAAGGGATCAGGACATTTGAAATCGTACTGAAAGAGCAGGGTTGGATTGAGAGCTGTTCTGCCCGAGGACAATGAGAGACAATTCGTCAAATTCCATGAAAGTGACACTTGTGTAAATACTACTGGCAACTATTGTAGATGAATTACTATTTTATTCACTGCAGTACTAATTGTGTAAGTTTAAACTACACGATCATCAGCCAATCCGCAATTCAGCTACCATCTGAAACACAATATTTAAGGCAATAGGAAAGTGACATCATAGAATGAAAACTTCCTAGAGAAAACGTGTAGGACTACAAACATGGACCATGGACCAAACAGTTTTGGCAATTATAAAGTTATGTTGAATAACATTAGTACTGAAACTTATGTTCAAGAAACAGTTCCTCTCGTTGCTTCAGACCATGAGCTGTGAACCAGATGATGTTTTCTTAACTGGCAATGTCAGCGGACAGAAGCTGCATGAATGTGGCTGATTTGTAGCATGGCCTTTGCTGCTGACAAGGGATGGATTTGAAACCACTTAACCTACAGTATTTCATGCAGGCCTACAAGCTGAAGTCCAGCTGGGAGGGAAAAGCTGAGATGGAAGGACAGTATTTTTCCTTTCTGAATCAGGCAGCTCTCTTAAATCTTACAGCATTTTTTTGACAGCACATGGTAGTAGCTGATTCTCAGTCTTACCTTCGTTTATAGCTTATGTCCAGCTGGCTGGTACAGCCACCAGCCTGCCTCTGTCGCTCTTGAAAAGGAAGTTTGGGGGTTGCTATCATGAAGTCAGGGAACTGTGGGGAAGCGGGATTGGAAGGACCCTGAGAAGTTGTGGAGTCCACTTTCCTGCTCTGGCTACAGTCCAAAGGAAAGTCGGTCTTGGCAAGTGGTGATCTCTATTTGAAAAAGATGCCAGTGCAGGAGATTAAAAACCCAAGTAGCCTGGTGTACACTTTTCATTCAGAAGTTTCCCTAAATATTAAATCTGAGTCTAAGTTGCAAACTGAGCCAGCTTCTTCTTGTCCTGCCTCACTGGAGTGGGAGAACAGCAGATCACTGTCTGCTGTAAAACAACCTTCCACATATCAGAAGACTGTGATTTGGACAAAACAGACTCAATTATTTTGATATTTCATAGGTTGTGTTTGCTAAACCTTTTACCATCCTACCTTGCTGTTCCTCTGGATTCCCTCCACTTTGTCTCCACCTTCTGCAAAGTTTCGTTCCTCCAGCTGCGGCCTTCGCTGTGCCCGGTGGTAGGTGACAAGTCATACACTGTGTCGTATACATGATGCCTCCTGGAGTGAGACCCATCCTCTCAACTCATGCTTGGCTGGTGGGCTGCCGGCTCCCCCCAGCCCTCTTCCCCAGCCCTTCTGCTGGGAACATTGCAGCTCCCCTTGCCCCTCAGGGCGGCACTTGGCTTTGGCCTTAGTGACCTTCAGTTGATGGAGCCAGCCCACTCCTCTTGTTTCTTTTCTTTTCTTTGCAATTCTAATTGTAATCGTGCAACACATTGGAGATCCTCCCAAATCTGTGGTTATTGAATTTTTAAAAGTATATCCCCTATCTCACCATTGAAGGAATGAGTGGCATCCCAGAACAGCCCCTTGAACAGTATCTTTCTTTTCTCCCTTGGTGTTCCCTTCTGATTTGACAAGGACAGTTGACAATAACTTTTCTGAGCAGCGAAGCACACGGAGAAGTCAGGCTCTCAACTCTGGAGAGCAGCAGTCTTTCCAGCTGCTCGCAGTAATGCAAGTATAAACAGCTGGACAAGCAGGACAGGCAGACATTTATGATAAATACCTGCCTCTCTCTCTCTGCAAACATCATGGGGCATCCTAGTGATGTCTGCACGCAATCCAAAGCAGAGGATCCAATTCCTCTCTTATGGTAAACTAAACATGAAATATTAAATATAAACATTAGAGTCTCACCCTGATCTTTAAAAAAGAGTAAAATCCTTTGACACGCAACACTATGTTAGAGGCTTGCACCTAAATTATGTAATATCTTGAAGAAAACCAAATTTAGAGCAGAAAAAAAAGGTGAATTTTGGTGCTAGTCAGTATTTGCATGCATCCCTAGCAAAGAGATTTAAATGTTGATTTGCCTAAAATCTGAATGAAGCTTCAGCTATGGAGTTACTAAGGACACCTCCATAGAATATTATTTCATATGTACATTAAATGCACACACTAACACAGACATGCACACAGCTATATGTATAAGCTTCATCTTTTCTCTTGGGATAATCTGCTAAGAATGCTGTGGAATCTGTTACATCCTCTTTAATATTTGCAGTTGTTTTTGAACTGGTTTTTCTGTTTGTTTGCTTATATCCTGCCTTGTAAAAAAACATCCGTTATTTCGTAAATTTAGCCTTCCCTGTTGAAGAGGTGTATATTTTGCTAGCAGGCTGTGACTACCCTATCCTTCCTGCTAGCAAAATATACACCTCTCTGTCATGCTAAGCGAACAGTGGAGCATCTAAATTGAGACATGGGCATCTGAAAAGAAATAAACTATGGAATTTTCAACAGATTTTTCTTTCAAAAGAATACTGAAAATGTTTCTCACCTTCAATATTGTCAGAATTTTTTTTTTTTTAGTTGTTAGCTGTTATTAACAAATGCTCCTTTCACTTGAGCGTGACACAAATAGAGAAACGAGGCTGAGGCGTGCCATTAATTAAAGGCAAAGTGAAATGTTGAGAAATGGTTCAAGCAAGCCTGAGAGGCTCCTGTGCAGGACAGGCTCGTAATGCTTAGGTCATGCTTTGTACACACCAATTGAGTCTGCATCAGCTATAACAAAAAATCCATACACCTCTGTTATTTTTCATTTAGAGTTTATAGCAGCAATAATGACCTTGGTACAGGACATTTTCTGGGGATTAATGGCAAAGTGAGGTTAATGGTCCTTGACTGCACCTTGAGCCATCAACTCCTCTCAAACGGTTATTAGTCCCCAGGGGTAAGACTGCACCTCCATCGTGAAGCTTAGATATTATTTTAATCAATACAGCTTTATGCACACTGACAGCTGAATGTATCACTCATAAATTCTGCTATTACCATGTAAATAATTTTAAATATTAAGTAGCACTGTTCTGATAAATATTATGTGTCCACTTAAGGGCCCAGTGGTCTCCATTACATTTGATTCTGGTTCTTTCAACACATTTTGCACCCACGTGCACAGAAGGAATGGTGCCATGAAACCTTGTGTGCAGAGGTTATTCAAAGTCTGGCCGCAAGTGCCAAGCTACAGACCTGCACTGGAGTTGCCATTCGGTCTTTCCTTGACCGTGGTGTACCCATTTGTCACAGTGCATTTTATTTGATGCATACAACCTTCTCTTTCTGAGAACTGTGCAATATTCAGGTATCAGTACTGTGCATCTCTGAAGGAGAGTTGCAAGCCACATGTGTATTTTCTGTCATGACTTCTGCTTATCACTGCATCCATTTTTTTAATGGCACAATGACCACCTCAAGATTTTAAACCAGTAATGGCTAGTGCTTTTGTTTTTTTTTTTTTTTTCCTGACATAGGGAAATGAAGAGGACTGTTTGATTTCTTTTCTGGAAATATGACACGATATGTGCAGATTTTGAACAGAGGTGCTACATCAAGAGGTCACTGCTGGCAGAGCAGAGGGAATGAGACCAGGTGCTGAATTTTACACTGTTCCATTGCACGCATGGTAGTAGTGATGGGAAGCCAAGGGTCACTAGATTTGGAGCCAACCTCAGCAAAGCACTTCAGCTCACACTGCTTTATCACATCTGCTTTGGTTCATCCTGAACCCGTAACCATCCATAGCTCCAGAGAAGTTGTGCTGGAGCACTTGTTACCAACAGGGAGCAGACAGGCTGCTGGGACACACCTTCTCCTGCCTTCAAAATAAAAGTGCCACAAAAGGAATTGATACTATGGAGGAGTCCAGAGCTGTGTTCATGTGAAGTAACACGATTTTCTAAAACCTGTGAGGGTTCCCAACACAGGCTTCCCTTTATTTAGTAGTGCTACATCAGGAGCCGGTGGCTCCTGGAAAGCTGAACATCATATTTTCCTCCTTTCATTATCAGGTGCCCTTTCACGGGAGTTTGGGAAAGAGAGGTGGCCCGTGTTGGAGAAGTCCCACAGGATGCCTGTCCCTGTCGCTGGGCCTCATCTAAGTCTGTGTGATACAAGAACTATAGTGCTCAAAATCCTCCTCTCTGCACAACCCTCGCAGCGGGGACAGAGGTTGGTGTGTCTTTGTGCCCCACGGTCTGTGAAAGGCCTTCCCTGTCACCCTCTTCAATAAGTGACAGCTGGGTGTGAAGCCGCAAAACAAACAAAAAAGTTATTTCTCCTGGACAGTTCTGGGGAATCAGGTATGCTGGATTATGGCAGAACACAAAAAATACCTGCTCTCTGCTTCCTGCATAAATTATCCTGGAGCATATAGCCAAGAATGAAAGATATATTCCTCAAGCAGGTGAAATCTATTTGTACTCACACCTACAGCAACCACCAGGCAGCAATTTCTCTTTCCAATCATTTACAGAGGACCAAATTCTTGCCTGATTTCAGTCAGCATCTAAAATTTTCATGAGTGGAAATCTGGTGCAGAGCATCTGATGTTGATGTCGTGTGATTTTACGACCTTGAATTCCAATAAAACACGTCTGGCTGCTCCACACTGCTTGTTGTGATAGCATAAGCAGATTAAGAGAAAAAGCAGCTTGTAGTCCATTTTAGTACAAAAGGTATGGCTAGAATATTGAACAGTAACGTACAACTGTCTTTGTACTGCCTTTGTATTTGTGCAACAATAAATACTTGAGATTTGTTGATAAATGCCTTCATTTTCCAGACTCAATTACCATCCTTCAATTAATCAGATTTTCTAGTTTGCACATTACATGGAGAATGCAGCCCCTGCCTCATTACAGACACACAAATGACTGAAAATAACTTCCTGGTTTGAGATCCAAGTGTCAGTATCTGTCAAATTGTCAACTAATTTTAAATTTTAATTAGTTTCCATTTTTTAAAGGCTCTCAATGCTTTCACTCCAGACACAGCTCAGGGTTTCTCCAGCCTTGGGCTGCAGATTCCCTCTGTACCCCGTTTGCGCCAACACTACCCAGTGTGGTGTAACCGTGGCAGGATCGTCGCTGGAGGTGTGCTCACCTCTGAGCGGGGCACAGCGCAAAGTCCCCATGACCCACCGGTTGGAGACCGAGAGCACATGGAGGTCAGCGTAGCCGGTGCAGCCTCTGTGGGGGAAAACAGCTCCGAAATGCTCTGCCACAGGTGTGAAACATGCACCCACCCAGCTGCAGATTTTCAAGGGGAGCCATGGGCATGTGTCGTTGCCGTGGTGTTCACAGAGACCATCTTGTAAAGTTAAAATCTGAATCCTGGCTTTACCCCAGCAAAGGGTCTCCAACATGCATTTTGTGTGTTAGCAAGCTCCCTCATTATTAATGTGATTGAGTTTTAATAGCACTGGCTTTCATAACAATAGTGAGAGGGAAGTGACAACGTTGACCTTGAGGTAACAATAACCTTGCAAGTACATAATGCCATTTATCACTGCGTAGCTCCTTTCATTAGGAGATCTGAAGCTGCTTCACAAAGATAGGCGTTTGCAGCACTGACACAGTGAAGCCCTAATCCCTTTCTAGGACACTGTGATCATATCACAATGCAAATGATTACCACCACACACTCCCATATTGGTACATTTTGATGTCTTTTGTTGAGGAAATTATCTAATTAATATTTTTGATAGTTTTCATCTTTAATCCCCGCTATTATCTTTTGCTGATATCTATCCATCTGTTTTCCTAAGCATTCGCATTATCTCTTTTATTATGTACATAAACAGTCCCCTTTTTAAAGAAGTGAGGTGTTTTGCTTTTTTTTTTGTATCAAATTAATTTCTGCAGAAGAGCCAGGCAAAAGGCAGAATCTCATTTGATGTATAAATAAACATAGATGTTTGTTAGATTCTGCCTTCAAGCAGTTTACAAATGAAACCTGCTAGTGGTCAGGGCATATGCAACCCTGTGAACTCCTGTGCAGTAGCTCTGTACCATGGGAAGATTTTCCATGTCCAGATTTACACCAATTCAACTTACAGTGGGCCAAAAATGATTTAATTTATTTCTTTTCCAAACCCTATTGAATGCTTACTAAAGTCCATACAGCCATTATGGAGACAGCCATATTGCAAACCTGTGACCTTTATAATAGCTAGCCTATATTTTATTTCTCTTGATTTTATGGATACTAGACTCCCATTATTTTATTTATTCGGCCCCATCACGCAGATTGTTCACCTGCATCCATCTCTGTGGCAGCAGCAACCTTGACACACATGACCGCTGGAGGCCAAGGACTTCCTCAGATTAAATATATGAGTCCCCGTGGTGAACCCAAGATGAATGCACATTGTGCGTTGCATATGTCAGCTGCAGCCCTGGCAGGCACTTAGCACTGGCAGTGGGAGCAGAAGGGGCTCAGCCCCTGTGAGGGTGCACCCAGTGCCTGGCGGGATGCACTACGGGGACAGAGGAACCCGCCCACTGCAGCGGCCACCCTTGGATTACTCCGACCGGATTGCGATTAGCACCTCGATTCAGGCAGCATCCGAGTCTCAGGCAGGGAGCTGGGAGTGGGGATTAAAAAGCATTTTATCTTTTTTTTTTTTTTTCTTCCTAACAGAGTCTGGGATGTTGGGCTGTGTTAATGCAGACCGGGTGAGCAAGCGGGTATGTGGCAGGCATGCTCAGATATATCACTTCCAATTATCACTTTTAATTTACAGTTCCTGGCAGCATTTATTTATTCTTGCTCGAGAATTTCTGCTAACACCTTGCCAATACAGAAGGCCTCCCTTTCAGAAAGGCACACCTTTTCAGCAACAACTGAAAGGGTTCTAATGGAAACTAGGCATCCTGATGCCTTTGGCAGCTTGGCACACCCAGTGTGGGCATGCCCCTGGGTGCCCACTGAGGTGATTGCTCTGCTGGTGGAAGGGGCACAGAGTGGAGCAGTCATGGTGCAATCTGCACTCCCTGCGCAAAATGTGATGGTGATGCTGCTGAGAAGTGCCACTCTGTCTATTATCTCCCACGTCCCTGATTCAGCCTGGCTCTCCAGCGGTCACGGCGTGCCATGCCCAAGCCCTGCCCGGGCAGTGATGGATACACCACGGGGAGCAAGGGGAGCTCTGTTTCCCTCCCAGCCTCTGCCCGCCAGCAGCACCGTGACTGAGCTGGATGAACCGAGGGGTTGTTCCAGCCACGGGGACCTCCCGGCTCTTCCCAGGGCTCCCCTCCAGCGTGGCATGGCACGAGCGCCGGGGACCCTCGGCTTGTATGCCTGTACAGCCTCAGCAGACCCATTTGAGAGGCAGTGCGGGCTGGGCCACAGGCGCTGGGTGCACGGTGCTATCGGAGAGCGGCTGTCCTTGCCCGGCCCTCGGTCCCCCGGCAGACCGCCGTCCCCTCTGTAATGTAATATCCATTACAATATTACCACTGGGCACGCTCACAACAAGACGGAGTTTAATAGCTCCAGTCATTTGTCTTGCACAGCAAGCTGCACATCCGAAACAGGGCGATTAGAGCAGGGCCGAGCGTAACCCAGGGCCAGGGAAGGGTTGCCTTCTTTCAGAGGACACCCACATAAAAGAGAGCTTTTACAATGCGAGTACAGTAACATTTGCACGGCCATGCTTAATCTGACAGTTATTTATTGCGCTGGGTTAGATAAAAACCTCCATGCAGAAAGGAATCGCGGCCTGAACTCAATATGTGCCAAAACCCACAGATGGCCCTTGTCTCAGCCGCGCGGCCTTGAGAAGCACAAGGGAGGCCATGAGTGCGTGAGGGATGGCAGAGCCCATACCTGTGCCCCGTGTCCGGCACCTGCAGCCTCACCCCGATGGGCAAACAGGACGGGGAACCATAATGGTGGCAGAGAGGAGACCAGGACTTGCCCAGTTCACAGCAGTGGGATCAGTCTGGGAGGCCTCTGAGAGATCCGGAGGGGTGGATGCGAGCAGTAAATCACGGAGCTGGGGAGGGAACTACAGCAAAACACATATGTATCCCTGCCCTGGTAATGCAGCCTCCCTTAAATTTGTCCTCCAGTGTCAATTGCATAACCAAGAGCTGGAGGTAGAAAAAGACTTTGGATGACAGGAAAATAGCCATGGAGGCAGTTGTGCTAGGACTGGGGGGGTCTGGAGCCATTACTGAATTTGAATTCAATTAATCTGCACATATTTTTTATAGAACAAATTTCCCTGTGATCTTTCTGAAAGGAGACATTTGAGTTTTTGGTTGGAAACAATGCTTTCCTTTAAGAGTTTCCATAACACTCAATGGGTCATCCCCATTGCCCATAGCCTAAAGACAGCTTTGTCTGTTTTCTTTAATTTTCCCAGAAAATGGAAACTTTTAATTTTTGTGCAGCACAAAATAATTATTTTTGAGCTAGTGAACTGGTGTCCCAATTACTTAGATAGCTGTTAAAGCCCAGCTGGGGCTGAGGTACAGTTTTGGAAAATGAGTGTTGGTCCTCATAGGGTTGTGGGAAGAGAGATTAATCCGTCTGCTAGAGGGAAAAAGAGGACAGTGGAACCTAAAATTGGCAGAAGACTAAAACACTCAAAGGGTTTCATATATCTAATTTCATATACATGCTTTACACATGGGCTTATTGAAAGCCCGTATCTGAAAAATAAGCAGAGGCACTTCCCTTCAGTGGAGAGTGGTGGAGAGAGTTTCAATGTTTCTGGACAAGAAATTGCCCTCGCTTGGGCTGAGGCATGCTGCAGCTGAGGGCTGTACTTGCCTTGCAGAGAGAGGCACGGACAACACCAACAGTAACACTCACCCTGGAGTTGGTGGCCTTGGCCCTCACTTGAGCCAACCAACCTGCCTCTGACTCTGCTGATCTTCTGGGCATGTGGAAGGGGCAAGGGAGCTGAAATTTCTGCATCTGGAGAGCCGAACTAGTCAGATTAACACCTTTGTTAGCAAGATATGGTGTTTTGAGATTAATCCCTGAAAAAGAAACATTTTGTTCTAAAGAGGTTAGGAATTTGAATTTCTCTAAGAAACCAAGTCACAGGAACGAGGACCTAAAGCTGTGAAACAGGTAATGACTGTGAAAGACACAACAATGTGAAAGGTAGAGGACAAGCAGCAGGTGGAATTAGCCATGAACATTTGGCTCTCATCCTTCTCCACAGGCAATTCCATACTCACACTGACATTTGGCAAGCCCAAATGCTGATGCTAAATGACATACCAGATGTTCCCAGCGGCCCACAAACACTCTTCAGCCCTTACCGCCAATGCAGCAGGCGGTTCTCCTTGTTCAGTGTCCCAGGCAATGGTACCTAATTGATACGTTGAGAGGTTTCATGGCATTTCATCCATAAATACAAAGTTCTTCCCCTCTGACATCCCATGCCCAAAGTGTTATTCACCTACGGGTATGATCGTTCACTTTGTGGATCGATCTCTTCGTTGTTCACAAGTGAACCTCATGTTTAAACACAGAAAATAAGTTTATCACATGGACGACTAAGCTTCGAATAAAATGTAGTTAGTCTGCCAATATCTGACATCAGACAAACTCCGTTTGTGTTATCCAGTTTTGTGTCAAAAACATACAAAACAGCCAGCTTTGCATGATGTTTGTGAAACCACCATTAGCAAGCCTGTGTTTGCCCCAAAGCTTCCGGGATCACATGTACAATGTTTTGAGACAAGGAGTTATGCAAGTGCGAAGTATGCAAGAAGCTACTAGGAGGGAATGAGGGTCTCCAGGCTGTATTTCCACAACACAATTTCTTCTTATTCATAACAATAACATAAGCCTCCCTGATTCAGAATGTTGTTACTCAAACACATGGTTTGCTTCTCTTCTTAGATGGAGCAAACCACATCCAGTGTCATCTCAAAGCCACAGGAGAATAATATGGTCGTCCTAGATTTATCTTAGTAATATCAAATATTGCCTGAGTACTAAATGTGCAGGGAAGGACCTTATGTAACACAGTATATTGCAACTTATGGCTATACTGTGAACTTCATGTTGTTTAATTAAAAAAAACATCCATCAAACTCCATTTAGCCCAAAAGGGGCAATAACAGAAGAAAGAAAAAAATGTTCAGTCTATTGTATTTTCAAAGCATTTACCCTTTCAAAACAGAATGTCATGAGCAGGGAATGTTTCCAGCGATCAATACTTGGACGGGAGGAAGCTTTCCAGCACTGCTGAGTGGCTTTAACAGCAGCTGTGATCAAGATGGTTTGGAGGGTTTGTTGTTGTGTTTTTTCATTTTATTTCCTTGCTCTGTAATACTCGTTGATTTAAATATTAATATAGACCTGATGTTCATCTTTGTAATATTTTGCACAGAATGAGTTTTTCTCCCAATAAAATGAGCGGCGCATGAGAATGCAGAAGGAGATGTCCTGTCTGTAATTGGTTTCCTTATAAGTAACAAAAAAGGTAAGGACAAGAAAGAGTTTGCTTGGGGATGACTCTCAGCTCACATGTCTCAAAAGGACCGTTTAGCAACCCTCACAATTTGGGAAAGGGGTTCAGATGGATGAATAGAAGGTGCCTCCCGGGCACCTGAGGCGCCTGCTGCTGCTGCTGCTCAGCAGGGACGGGTCCAGTCCAGGGCTTGCAGGTGGCTGAAGTAGTAGCAGGGGCAGCTCAGGACAAGCCAGCGAGAACTGCTGGAGGCTGCCAAGGCTGATGGCATGACCTGGCCACCCCACGCGGAGCCCGGCATCCCTTGGCAGTGCCATGTTCTTGGGCTGGCCTGGAGGCGCGGGTGATGCATGTCCCGACCCAGCTCCAGCGCCCAGGAGGTAGGTACCGTGAGTACAAAACACGCTCACTGGCAAGTCTTCTGGAAAGATGCAGAGTGGCTTCCTGCTAGCTCCTCTTGATCTGCCTGTACCGCCGCTGTTCTGATGAGATTTCCACACTGATGCTTCATTTGTGCTGAATACAAACAGTGGCACATGATGTGTGGTCCAAGGAGATCTGAGCAAGTGAGCACTGAACCAAATCTGGGATGGATTAGGGCCTGTTATGGGATGTACATTGATGTTACATTTGTGTTGCAGCGCTGTAACATTTGAATCATGATGTCGTGATATGCAAGATAAAGGCTGGGGGGCCCCTTTATAGTAAGATCTTTATGGCTCTGGCACTGCACAGTGAAAAGCTGCCGTGATGAGAGGGAGTTGTGAGCGGGAAAGAAAAGCCATTAAATGAAAGCCCTTAGACTGGTGTTTAACATGAAAGACTCGTCAGATTGTGTCACGTATTTGTAAGGGAATTAGAGATGGGCTTGAACCACAACTCCCAGTTCCAAATACCTCCACTCAGAGCAATACGGAGCCAGATATATGGCTTAAACACGGTTCTGCTCAGGCTCTTCCCTCCTTTTCCTCTGTTTTGGTCTTGCAGAAAGCCTGCACTCATCTCAACAGCAGTGAGGGAATTGGGTCTTAGCACAAAGGGCTGCAAATTCCCCACTGGGGCTGAGCAGAGGTTTGCTGAGGAGCAGATCGTGGCCCTGAGGGCAACCAGAGAATGGCTCCCGGTGCTGCAGCGGGGGCAAATGAGGGTGAGTTGAGGTTGTTCACCTTCTTGCTGCCAGACTCCCCCACCACAGCCTGGGGTTTACACACATCCCTGCTGTGCCACTGCCTGGATGCAAAAGCTGGCACCACCTTGGGTGATCCAGAAGGAGGTGGTCTCTAGTTGAGCTGTCCTGGTGTGAGCTGACAGTGGCTCCCTGTGTGCTACTGGACCTACCTTGGTACAAACTAAGTGTAAAAAATGTGCAGCAAATCTGGGTGTAAAAACCCAAATCCACAAATGTCACCATTTGCCAAAATTCAACGAATTGTGGTTTCAAATTTCTATTTTAGGAAAAGCTACAGATGAGAAAGAGATAATTTGGAAAGTTTACTGTACTGGACTGTAATTATTTTTGCTTTTAATTTCTAACAGCTGTTATTTTCTGCGGGTTTACTCTGCCACTTATTCCCATGGTGGAACTGAAATTTTGTGGGGTTGATTTTTTTGACCGTGCTGCGGTGACTGTGTCTGCATTGCAGCGCTGTGCATTAGTACAGTAGCAGCAACAAGGTAGTTATCCGTGATCCCTGCCTGACACGCATTCGTTTTAAAGCAAAAGGGCAAAGTCCAGAAAACTTCTGTGCATCCCTGAGTGAACTGCCGATAACCAATCCAACAACGCTATTATTTGTACTTCAGCTGCATTTACAGACCAAGTCAGGGGTCAGGTCAGAGTGTACTAATCAGGATACAGATATGGAACAAAGACAGCCCTTCCTCTCGACAGTTTGCACGCCAGAGGCTGCGTCCTGGGTGAGCTGGAATAACTCCGTAGGCCCGTGGGTTTCAGCAAAGCAGCGCTGATTTGCTGTGCATGAAGGTCTGGCTGTTGGAAACCAAACGCATCAGCTGGATAAAGCACACAGACACGCATGAAGTGGCAGATGTGGCCTGAAGAGCACGCTGTCCAGCTTGCTGCTTGCCTGGCCAACACCAAGTGATGGTAAATGTGTTATCGCTTTTCCCGACTACATGAAATGCCCATATCTCATGTGCGGGCATGTCTGAAGGACTGTCATCCTGGGGAGACTCAGCTTTGGGAACCAGGAGGGGTCTTCTAATCCTCCGTTGTGCATACTCTGAGGTTGTCATCTGTGCCAGCTCAAAGTGGCTAAGTGTGATGTACATAAAATGCTACCAGTCCAAAGTGCTGTTTGAGTTTAGTAATGTTTGCGGCCCCTTTGAACAGGTGTAAATAACTGTGTAACACACAGGGTAAAGCAGAGCTAGCTGCACATGGGGTGCTTGGATTTCTTTTCTGGATACAGTTCGGTTGCTCTGGCTTCCGATCCCCGTTTTGACAGCATCTACCAGTGTCTGAAGTGGAACCACTACTTTTGAAAGCATTCAGAAAAAAATACACATCCTTGCTATGGGTAGTGCTCAGCCAACTCCCTACCAAGAAAGCTGCCTCATCCTTTCCACCAGCCAGCGAGCTGCCCTGCCTGCTGGCTGCCCTCTTACCCTGGCAAGCACTCATCTAACCAGCCCTGCCTTGTCCTGTATCTGCGCTGAGTGCCTTCACCCTGTGCTCACAAAGACCTCACAGCATGTTATTACTGCTCTCCCACCATCCTCTGTCACTCTATTGCAGCACCTCCACACTTCCCGCTGCGTTTCCATTGCTCTCCGTTATTAGAGCTGTGCAGGCTCTCTTGTTCTCTCTCCAGTTGAGTCAGTGTTTCTCTGCACTATTTGATGCTTTTCTCTCTACCTTCCGCTCACTTTTGCCCTGCTTTCCTCCTCCCCTCATCTTACATGAAACATTTCCTGATCCATTGCTTCGTGTTCCCTATTGTGCTCCATCCGATGACTCACTGCACAGGAAAGCTGGGTTGTTTGCTTGGGATGTTCTGCAGGGCAGGGGCTGAGGTCTGGGCGGGTAGGAGAAGTTCCCAGAGGTTTCGAGGGAGACAAGATCCATATTCACTTTATATTTTGCCAGCTGATGCTCTTGAAAGCAGTCTATTGCTCCTGCTAGTTTCCTATTCCTGGTCTTCTCCCAGGAGTGGGACCATCCCGCTCCCCACTCCGCCAGGAAGAGGCATCCAGCATGGCACAACTAACCAAGAAGGCTCAGGTTTAGCTTTGCCTTTTCAACCTCTTGTCTTCCCTTACCTGTAAAATACTTTCAGATGGGAGTTTCCTCATCCCTGTGGCTACGCAACACTGTGACTGTTGTGGTGGTTCCAGGGAGGAAGAGGGAGCCTCTCATTTCATCTGCTCGTGGTTGGTTATGATGCTGATGATGTCAGTGGGAAGTCCATCTATAAATCCCTGATTTCTCCAGTCAGGAGTGATCTAAGAGAAAAAGCTTTGTCCCAGACCCAGCTGCATAGGGATTTAAATGTAGGTTTCTGTATCTCTGACCAGACTCTTCCCTATTCCTGCTCCTGTAGACGCTTGGGAAAGATATTACTCTTGTTGCAGGGCAGATGGAAGACAAATGTTTGAAGTTGGCATGAAACAGTTCACTCTAGCTGTTAATGAGCAGGGGCTTGACTATACCTAGTAAGAGTAGCTTTTATATGTGCTGGGAGCAGCAGCCTGCTGTAGGAAGGGCCCTGAGCAGCGCCTGGGGACTCAGGTCTCTGCTCTCTGCATCCTGCGGGAGAGGGATGACTGACTTTCCTGAATTCAGCCTGTTCTGGTGGCTTCAAGGTTGCAGAGTCCCCACACGCCCTTCTATTTCTCCCCTGGAGAGGAAGGGGTGCCTCGGACAGAGCAGGGAGAAAATTAAGGGCTTTAAAAATAAAAAGTTGTGACAACTCTATTCAGAAGCATGGAGGGAGGGGAAGCGCGTTTCCACACATTGCCCAACTTCCCGTTCGGGCAGTTCCTTTTGGCGAGCCCCGGGCGGATGGAAATTTGCAGCGATTTGTGTGTCAGCAGCCCACGGTGCCCTCCCCTCCATGACCTCTTCCTCCTCCGTACCGTACGCTGAGCCACGGGGACGGGAGGAGCTGGAGATTGGGCTGCCCTGGGACTTTTCCAATTCATAAAAATGCACTGCTGCCGCCTGGATGAAGGAGGGGACAGACGTCCAGGAAGGGAAGGGAATCCCCTGGACTCAGCAAGTTCCTACTCCTGCTCCTGTCATCCGTGGCAGCAGACTTCTCTTCAGCGGGAGTTAGATTAATCACCCTCATCTACAGCTCTGAGCTGCTTGCGGGGCACCACAACACCAGACCTGGGATCCTGAACGCTCAGAGCAAAACTCTGCCCTCTTGCTCTGGTGTTGAAACCTCCATCATTTGTGTCACATTGCCGACAGCCGTCCCAGGTGGCTCTGGCCCTGTGTTGCCCGATGCTGTGCAAAGAACAGGAGCTCGTTCCTGCCCCAAGGAGTGTATGGTGGAAACATCAGAGGTTGTATTTTATGGAGAGGCAAGACTGAAAGGAGCAGAGAGAAATGTAGTGACGTCCTTGCAGTCATGTTTTGAGGTCAGCTCCTCGGAGGCTGTCTAGGACGTGCCAGTGAAACAACAGTCTGTGGGAGGGCTGTGGGGATATGGCTGGGATATGCCTGTAAGAAGTGAAAATGCAAAAGAAATGGACTTTCTTCCTTCAAGTATATAAAATTCAACTATCAAGGAAAAAACTGCAGGAGGCATCCCACCTGTCCCCCTACTCCAAAAAAAAAAAGACATTTGCCTTGTACGGGAGGAAAAAGTAACCTCCAGCTGGCACAGCAGGCTGAGTGTGCCTCCAGGCTTTCTGCATCCACCAAGCACCACAAAAGGTAGCTGCAAAGTGTCCTGCCAACAGCACCCACCGCCGCCTTGAAGGCACCAGTTTTCACAGGTAGTGCTTCCTTGTAGGTTGAAGGGTGAATAATCAGCTCTAACTGGAATTAGTGCATGTAAGAGGGTTGGTGCTAAGGCAAGGATGAAAGCTGGGAGAGGCAAGGAATATTTTTCTGTGAAGAGAGCAGTGCCACATCCCTGAGAAGCCATTGCAAGCTACCATCAGTCTTGGCTAGAGCACATTGGTAGCAGGAGCCCCCATAGGTATATGTGTCTATTTTAAATGGACCATTCAGAAACAGACCTCTCACAGCCAACAGCCACCTCAGAAAATGTCCCAGAGCCACCTTGGGAGGTGGAAGTATAAACACATCTGTTTTTTAGAAGTAGGAAACAGTGGCGTTCAGGACGAGGTTATCAGTTTGCTCTCCTGTGGAGCTGCGCCTTGTTCTGGGAAATGTCCCTCTGACCTGTGTTGTGTCTATAGCACAGAGAAACTGGAGCCGGTACCACAGGGCGCAGGCAGTGCCGGAGCAGCATCCCTGCAGCATAAGCAGCCCCACTGCTCCCCAGTGGGCCGCAGCCTCTCCGAAGCATGGCATTACACTGCGGCAGGGCACCGTCCCCGGCAGCCGCAGAGCCCAACTGGAACATGTAAACTCACAAGGGAGGTCTCTGCAGAAGTGGGAATGAACTCAGTAGCTCTGAGGCAGGATCAAACAGCTAAATTTGCTCCCTTGCTGAGTAAAGAAGCACTGAGAGGAGCTGCACATCTTTTTCTGCTGGTTGGGTAGTAGGACTGGGAAAGGAACAAAAGGTTTTCCTGGAGAAGTAAAACTGGATTGTCCCAAGCTGCCAATTATACTCTGGAATTTGGTACCATTTGATCCCTGCACTTGACTTAAACATCCACTCTTTGATCATATGAATATTCTTCAGGCAAAGCAATGGTATTCATTTTAGGGTTCTTTTTTTTGTTTGTTTTAATCAGTCTGTCAGACTGATGTGCAGATTAAATACAGATGCTTGCATGGTTCTCTGTGCGACTTTTAGAGCAGAAAGGCTATTATATTTACAGCACTTTCTTGTTTTGAGAGAGTTGACACTCCCAGTCTATTCGAAATCCGAGGGTACGAGGCTCTCTGTGAGCGTGCCTGATGCTCAGAATGGCAGTGATTGCTAAATCGCCGCAGCCAGGCAGAAGCTGGGCACCGGCAGACGCTATTTCAGTCTCTCCAATGCACTCTGCCAAGCACTTAGCCTCCCTGCCACGGCAGTTCTGGGTCCTTCCTGAGCCGAGACCCACACTCGTGTCCATAAATACACAGCAATGTGCCTGTGCCTGACAAATGCCCGCGGGAAGCTGTCGTCACCGAGTCTTGGTTTCCAGTGAGTTCTCAGTAGTCTCAGCAAGAAGCCACGTTCTGGAGATGAAAGGCTGTTGCACGCTGCACTGCAAATGATGGGCTGTGTGAGCTGTGCTTTCCCAGATGAAGAACACAAATGGGAAGGTAACGTGCCTTGGTGGGCAGAACGGGAAATCTTTAACCCATCGTCCAAACTGATCTGCTCGGTGACCCTGCACTCTTTGTGTCTTGGTTCCTACCACCTTAATTCAAGTTACTGCATGTGTGCTGTGATGTTGACTCCTGTGATGCTCTCGGACTGCTCACCAGTCCCTTGGCCACCCCAGTGAGGATAGTTACAGGCAGGATCCCCAAGGATGAGAAGTTTCCTCAGTTGGCATATTCTGCCCCAAGCTCTGCTCCGGCCCCAGGGAGGACCCAAACCTCACTCTTCTATCACCAGTACACCACTTTGGACTGTACAGTGGGGAGTTGCAGCCCTGCTTATCCTGTGGCTGTTGCTACAAGCTGGTTCCCTCTGAGCTCCTGCACTGCACCCTGATCCTGTAGGGCTCATGAGACATTGCTGGTTGTCTTGAACCTGTGGCTGACCCGCTCTGCTTTGTACCGCAATGTAAGTCCCCAGACAACACAGAGTTGAAGAAAAACATAGTCAGCAACATTTGCATGCTTTGAGCAGCTCCAGATGTACCGTGCCATACAGGAGTTAAGTATCTTCATGAGAAGACTGACTTGGCTTTCCATCATTGCTTAGAAGTTTCCTCCAGGCCAGTGTGCCAAGCAGCCCCTGAGGAACCAATCCAGACTCACGGTCTGCCTGCTGGAAGTGATCTCAGTGGTGGTGGTGTGGAAGGGTCCTCACTGCTGCACAGCAGAACTTTCTCCAGACACTCTGCAGTGGTGTTTAATAGCCACACATTTCAATAGCTAGTTAGCTGTCTAGATGGATAGTTACTTAATCCCCAACGAAAGACCCAGCCCAATCAGATAGAAAAGATAACGGATCTCATAAAATGAGAAACAGCAATCCTGCTGCAGTGGTAGGGAAGTTTGAGCTGTCCCTTTCCTGTCAATAGATGGACCCTAGGTACTGTTTATGACTATAGGAGAGTCCTGCCCACCAGATCTCGCTCTTCCCTGGCATCCCCCCATTCCTAGATCCACTGTGAGGTGAGGAGCCACCCCCCTTCTCTTTAATCTCTTCAGCAAGAGTATCGTGAGGGTGGTAAAAATGGGCTTAGCATGTACATGAAACCATGAGGGAGTCACCATTTCACAGAAGTTTAATCCCTGCTGTATGACTGAGTATAGGAAAGAAAAGGGTCTGGGAGACAGATGCTTTTAAGGAGCAGCATCTGCCTTATAAATCTATAAAAGGCACCCAAATGTCCTTGGAAAATGTTCCCACTGCTCCTTAATCAGAAAGTATTCTTCTTTTTGAAGTCATCTGGGACAGGCATGTTGTCCATTCCACCTCAGCCGAAGCAGAATTGTCATCGCTGCGGTTCAGTGTGTTCCCTCTTCAGTGGCTTGTTTTGTACGTGTTGATGAAGATGAGTAAAAGAGTTGGTAAAAAACTTGGAGCAGTTCTGTCCAAATTCTGTAGAAGGAGACTATGTGCAACAATCAAAACAAATGTCAAAATATCCTCGAGTTTTAAGTGATGCTGCTCTCTTTATAGGATAACACATATTAACACTGTGTTCTACCCTTGCAAGAGTTTTATCTTTGTGTCAATGCATTGATTATACTTGAGTTATTTTTTGTTTTACACTATGAGCAGAATTCTTCCATCCTACATTACTCCACAAGTTTATAATATGCTGAACTATTGCAGACAGAAGTAGGAGCAATGATATCCCTGCAGGATCGTTCAATTCTATTAATGTAAAAAGTGTGATACTCAGTAAGCAGGTCTTTCTGCTTTCTGTTGTGTGGGACAGACTAGGCTTTGGCCTGACTCTGTAGTGCTCTTGGGGCTGCTTTAAGCTCTGATTTCTTTTCCTTTCCTTCTTCCAGACCTGGCTGACAAAGTAACCCCAATGCAGCAAGTCTGGGGCATGGCCCCTCCATAGCAACACTTGAATGGAAGCCGAAGAGGATTATGGCTTCCACAGCAGACCTATGCTGATTGGGGTTGGTCTTTGTACAGGTCCTTGCAGGAGACGCATTGTCTCCTTTATGACCTTTGACCACTTTCAGAGATATGTGAAGAAGACCCAGTGCCTTGGGTCCAATGTCATTAGAATGAGGCCTTAGAATTTTCCAAACGCAGGAAATTTCTACTTAGTCTCATGCCAGGAACTGCTTGCCTAGTAACACAGGGCTCTTCCCAAAGACTGGGAGGGGGCTTTCCAGTTCACAAGTAGTTTCTTCAGTAATTCTGAAATCAATACATCTGAGTGACATGTCTGGGTACAGCCTGGATGAACACTCAGTTACATACCTTCCATGCACGCCCTAGCCTGCCTGGGTGGCTACCAAGCAACCCATGGCACCAACAGTCCAGGGAAGGATGTTATCTCATATGGAGTGACCAGAGACCCTCTGTTACAGGCCCAGAGACAGGAGAAAGTCAGCAAGTTAGAGATTTCACAAAGTGGGACATTTCTTCAGAAAAGCAAAATCTGAGAAAACCAAGCACGGTGGGAAGTTCTCATCCAAGTTACACCATCAACCAAAGGGGAAAAACAACAGTGGAGTGAGAAAAATGCTGAAAGAGCATCTTCTAGTGCAGTCCTGTCTCTTCACCGCAGCTCTGCTGTTCTCTCCATAGCACCCATATGTGCCAATGTCTCACTGGATGCAATCCTTCAAAAACATTTAGAAGATTTCTTCAAGGATACCCCTGCATCCATCCCAAATTCAAAGAAGCACTCACAATCACCATCTCCCTTTTGAAACCAGGAATTTACTCCTTTTGGCAAACAGAAATGGGTGTAGGTGACGTGGTCTCCCAGGAGCACATACCTTCCTTTCACAGAGACCTCATTCTCGTGTATCATTGAATTATTACTGTTGTGGAGGAACATCCAGAGGCAAGGGGAGGAGGGTACCAGGTGTCAGGCAGATGTACACAGCGATAAGTTGTCTATCCTGCAGTATTTATAATTGAAGCAGACAAATAACACACAAAGGGCAGAGGGAAATGTGAAGCAGGCAGTCTCGTACATAGACACACGTAGCTGTAGGAGGCCTGGCCCAAAGACACGCTTCTTATTCCATGAGAGATCTCAAGATTTGGTGTTTCCTAACCAAGGTAAATGAAAACATGAAGCTGAACATTTGTGAGCACGCAAAGATGGGAAAAAATAATCTGCTTCACTTAGGACCAATAGTTTCCTTACAACATTTGGTAGTATTTTATTTTAATCAACATTTTTTCCTTTCTGTAAATTTACCAGAATCTTAAACTCCAGATTTTTCACTTAAAACATACCAATTTAAAAAAATAATTCCCCTCCATATTTTGTTTTAGGATATTTGCCAACAACTGTGTTATTCTGTGCACAGCTCTTGAAAAACTTCGTTCTGGTAACAAATGTTTTGTCAAAAGGCTATTAAGCAGCTTTGTTGTTTCCAAGCCCTTTCTTCTCTGCAACCATTAACTAAATTATGCTCCTTCTGTGAGCTGTAATACCATGCTACGTAACCGTCCTGAGAAGAGATTTGATGGAGAAAAATGTTCAGTGTAGATATTGGAGTCTGGTCCAGTGTCGAGCTTAAAAGAACAGATCTGACCTTTATCAGAAAGGGCCGAATGAAATCCAGTTCCTATCCCAGCCGCTGTGTCACCTGCCTTTTCTATGTCTTTCCTCTAAAACTGAAGGGTGATTGCCAATAACATGGGATCCTGCTCCACCACTGGGAATACCAGATGCTCCCATCCCATGATAGCGATGAAATGGTGACACTTTCAATCTGAAGAGCTTCTTGTTTTGGACGTAAAGAGCAGCCACCCATTTGAGAATTGATCATTTCTTCTCCTGCAAGGAAGAGAATCTTTTTTGTTACTGATTCCAGATCAGCTATATGCAGTTGTTTATTTGTCTGAGCTATGTGTTTAGTGTATTTTCACCAGGCTTGTGAGGGGACTTCCATGCCCAAGCTTGTAAAGGCTGGATACTGTACCTTTGGAAAGCTGGTGCCTTTGTTCTGCCCCAGGAGAGATATTTGGAGCAAACAGATTTTCTAAGTTTCATCAGACCTACTGCCAAGAGAGGTCTCTGTGTGAATGCTCTGATTTGAAAACCAATTTTTTCTTTGATTTGGTGGGATTTTGTCTGCCACATTGGATTCCATCAGCACATAAAGTCCCTGCATGTTAGAAGAATTTTTTTTTAAGGGCAGCTATGTCACATCAGTCAGAATTCCTCACCTGCATTTATTTTTAGAGGAGTGTAGGTTTACTACTGTGACGTTGTGCAATCTGGTCTAAAATTTGTTTGTCTCAACCACAGAGAATTTGTCAAACTGCCTGGTACTATGCAGTGCTGACTCTCTGAGTACAGGTAGTCTTGATTCAGTGAGCTTCTTACAGTCTGCAGTTTCATAGCTGTGATGTCAGGGAAGAAAAAGGTTTTCTGTGCTTCCACCATAGCAAACCACAGCAAATTAATTGTCAGAATGAGACTAAATTTCCTTCATTGGTTTCCTCACCCTTCTAGCTTTCCATCTCATTTATCTAAAATATGTCTTTGATGTAGAGCTGCAAAAAAATGAGGGATCTTCAGCCAATGGTTTAGATGATGGCTAATAAAGAAAATATAAGAAGTGTACTGTTACAATGACTATCAATAGCATAAACTGCAAGCTCCTTAGTCAGCTGCCTTCGGGCAGTCTGGAATCAAGCCAGAGCTGCTGGTGAGACCTCAAAGCTGACAAAATGCGTCTCCGAGAGGTAGCCCTGGGAAGGGGTGGGTGACTGGTCTAAGCAGTGGCTGGAGCAGGGTTTCCCGCCCTCCAGTGAGCCCCACAGCCATACCCCACGGACGGGCACCGCTTCCTGCAGCCCTCCACACGCCCTCCACGCCAGGCTCCAGCCCTGGTGGGTCTCTGGGAGATAGCCTGGAGAAATGCCACTCAAACAAAAAATAAGTCTACATTGCAAAAATTGCCTGTATTGTAAGCTCAAAATAAAAACATTCAGTGTCAAAAAAAAAAAAAAAAAAGAAGGAACGAAAAAAAAACCACCAAAAAACAACCCCAGTCCTACACAAACACATTGCTGGATGCAAACAGCTGAATGTTAGTCAACCCTTGACTGCACAAAGAGAGACTGGTTGTAAACAAAACGGAGAGAGCTGAGACGGAGCCTTCTAACGAAGGCTATTGAAGTTTGTGCTCCCTGTAACTTGAAAGCCGCAAACGCTGAAAGAGCCATCTGTATTAAACCATGGCTGGGATCATGTTCATTAGCTGGTTGGCTGTAAATATAGCCTCCCCCCAACACAAAAGGTAACGCATGTCAGCTCAAACCATCACCAGCAGGTTTGTGTAAATATTTACTGGGCTGTTCAGACTGCTGTAATTTGAGGCTGTTGATGTCTCACAAACAAGTTAGAAAATGAGCTGGCAAGTTCCCGAAAACAGTGTCAAAAGGCAGCTCCGGTACAGTAGAGGGAATGTGAGCTTTGTGCTGTTTTCTCTGAGGGCTGCAGGGTTTCCCAACTGCTCCAGCCTGGCTAGCTTTTGGCCTCCATACAGTTAAAACTCGGATTTAAAGGTTTATAACCACGACACCTTTTACACATTATTTTTCCTTTAGACTCTAGGAGAATGTTTCTTGGGAGTTTTGGATGTTGGGATGCGGATGAGAATTTTGCTTAATTAATTTTTTATTCCTTCTTTCATAAAAATGCATCAGGGCATAAAGCCACCTGTAAGAAGTCTGCGGGATCACAGGTGGTCCACCCACCTGAGTGAAAAGCCAACTCTATTCCTTGTGGGTCATGGAGAGATGTGGGGGTAATCTCCACATAGATGAACAACCACTGCATTGCTCTTTTGGACTTAGGATGCCCACAACAGGTATCCAAGTCTATTGGAGAGCCCAGAGTAAACTGCTTGAATACGTCGTGTGATGTCTCTGCTAATCCCAAGGCTGGGAGAGCAGAGAGCCACAGCCTGTGCCTGCTCCAGCAGGCAGGGGCAGGGCATGGGTCGCTGCTCCCGCTCCATGCCTTCCCACACACTTTCCACCTTTGCAAGCTACCAGTGTCCCAGGATGATATCTACCAGGGGCTGTTCCCAGGGGGTAGTCTGGATGTGGCCACCCATCCGAAGTGGGGAGTAGGACGGGGGCCGGCAATTTCAGCAGTTCAGCCATGGAGACGTGCCTCAGGGATAGAGAAGAGTCTCTGGTCTGTTTTACGCTGTGGAGTGGACGTATCTACAGCAATCACCTCTCCACAGTCTCTTGGGGTGGAAGAAATCCCCTATTGACAAAAAAAATGCAGTACCTCTGTGCTCATGGTGTATGTGATGCCCGGGTGTAATTTTAAAGAGCTGCACAGGCAGAATTGTCTAAGCCATTTTTGGACACTTTCATTTTTAAAGCATGCTGGTCCCCACAGTCCTGAGTCTTTTTTTTTTTTTGTCCTCTCATTGAAGACAGCAGGGAGAGTTTAAGGACCAGAGGTGGTCTGCAAGTCCAGGGAAGAGTACACAGAGAAATGCTCCTTGGGACCAAAGGGCTGGGAAAGTCAGTGTGCTCCGCGTGTGCTCTGTGCCTGCAGCCCTGTGCAGCCCCGGAGGCACTGGCTGGGAAATGCCACTTTTCTCTCTTGCATGGAGAGTTCCATTGCCCAAACGGGCTGCGGGCATGTTGACGAGGAGGGGGTTTTGCTAGCTGGGATCTATTGTTCTCACTGCTGGAAATTAGCCCTATCAAAATGAACACTTGGCATCTGAGTGGCATTTACTGCCTTTAAGCCACCTGGTGATGGGAATCCCTGACTGGTGCAAAACTCTTGAGGCAGGTTTTACAGAAACGCTGCTGTCCTCCTTGCGGGTGCAGGTGTGTGCAGCATGTCCTCCCTGGGACATGGCTGGGTACGTGTGGCTGCCACAGGGCACCCATGAGAGCTACATCCGGCCAGCTGGGCTGCTGCTGTGCATTGCCTTGCCTCCAGGAGCAGGGGACAAGCGTGGCTGGCGGAGAGCCACTGCATCCCTCCATCCCCAGCAGTGCCCAGCCCAGCCCAGCCCAGGGGCCATCAACGCTGCCTCTGGGCATGTGGCAAGAAGCAACTGAGCAACAAAATGACTGCCTCATTATAGCCAGGTGTATTATTGTTGTATACATCCTCCCTCTGAACTATTATGTGCTGACTGCTGCAGGGCCGTCACCTCAGCTCTTCAGATGGTGCAAGTCAGTGAGATTTCATTTCCATCAGCGGAGTGCCCCTGACTTACACAACCTCATGGTTTTGTCTAGGAGACTTCACATGATAGACCTCGGGGTCTGGTCCTGTGATCTCAGTGTCTTATAATGTGACTCGTGCACTAAAAGCGTCCCTCTGAGAAGCTTGCTGTGCAATGCCCAGATTGTGAGTCATTTCATTTGTTTGGTGACAGGGGACAAATTTTGCAGCCTCCACACATAATTCAGTATTTCAGGTAATTTCCATCTGAGGTGAGGCTCTGTCACTCAGAAATCCCAGCTCTGTCAAACATGTAAACAGAAGATGCCCACTCCCAGTCTCCAGTGTTGGCTCTCCTGTTCAGCGAGGAAAGCGAGCAAAAGGTACCCCAGATTTTTAGGTGTCACAGTGTGGATTTGGGAACACAACCCTTTTTTAAAGTAGCAAAAGCAGAGGTCTCAAAGTCCTCCTTATCAGAAATCTTCCTCTTCACAGAGTTAAATGAAGTGGCCAGGCCCACCAGTCTCTTCCCTTTTGGTTACTGCAGGAAATGAATAATGCAGATATTACCAGGACAAGAGACTGGAACTAGTCCTGTGGAGGAAGCATAAAACCCGATCTGCACTGTATGTATTGCACCAGTCTCCATCATAGAGCATTTACGTAAATGGTGAGAACTAGTTTACTGTGACAGGCTGTATTGTGGGCACCCCTGACAGCAAAGCCTGAACTGGCCTGAAGGCAGCAGGAAACCCTTTTGCTTATGGGGTTGTTTTGGATGGACTGGACAGAAGGATGAATTCTGCTCTGTGGGTCAGCTGTCTCCAGAGGTGAATGCAAAGTGGAGAAGCTTCCTCAGGCAGCTCTGCTTTCCAAGACTAGAGAAGTACAAATAGAAGATGTGAAGTGGGGGAGGAAGGGAAAAGAGGTGTCGATGAATTTTTAATATGGAAATCTCCAACTGCCATCACTCCATCACCTGAAATAACAGCGCAGAATAACAGGATGATGCCATGCTGGCTTATGAGGGCAATGTATGTACAAGATTTCTCTGGGGTGAATCATAACTACATTCCTTGCGTTTTTATATCAATAGAATGCAGTGTGTTCCACAGAGAAACATTATTTCCTCCTTCTAGATTACACCATTACACCCAAATCTGGGTGGAGTCACCAGGATACCTCTCTATACTGTGCCTTAGTCATCTGAGCAGAAAGCCTTTCCTGGAAAAGGATTCAGCTATGGGTGCTTCATCCTTGTAGAGCCAGAGCTGGAGTCCTCTCCTTTGCATGATACAGAGTGATGTCTCTCTTCTTTTCTAGACTTTCAGTCTTTCCACAGCCTCGGAAATTTCCTTCTGCTCCAGGATGTCAGGCTCAGCAAGGAGGTTAATTTGACTGGCATTTGATTTTTTACTCATCTACATTTAGCTGCATAGCTGCTTTTAAAAGCACAACTCATCTGAAATATTTGCTAGCATGCTTCTATCTTCAGTCAACTAGCTATAATTCACCTTCATTCCTCACGCCAAAAGAAAGTCCTAACAGGACTTCTTTGTGTTTTTCTTCAGAGGACTGGAGAGGTTGTCTATAGGCCTGATTTTTAGATATGTTTTCTGTCCCATCCATCTCCAGCTCTTACTTTCATCAGTGTGTCCCAAGGACATCTCACATAGCAAAAAATTGGAACCACAGCATGACTAGTGGTCTTTTCTGGCTCCTCCAAAGCAATTGCTGCTCTTTGTCAGCTGTTATGTTCCAGTTCAAAACCAAGAACAAGGAGGTGGATGCATAGGCATCTGGAGGAAAGAAAAGTGCAGGGAGTGGCTTTTAAAATGTTTAAGAAAATATGACATGAATCAGAGATGGACCAAATGACTCATTTAGGCTATCTTCCTGCTCATGCAGGTTCAGACTTTGATTGCACCTTCTCCAATGTTATATTTAAACCATTTAAAATGATACAAAGCATGGTTCTTCCACTATGCTTGCATTCTCACCTCCACCACAAAGCAGTGACATGTGCGAGTGGAGCATCTTGGATGCTCCTGGGTGCAGTATGTCTACTGATGGCTGCCATTCCCTGGCAAGGATCAGAGCTGGAAAATGTAGTGATGGGTAAGGGCTGAAGAGAGGCAGATTGATGGGCTCTGTCCGTGCAGCTGGGCAGCCATGAAGTTGCCGACAAGCGGGGCAAGGAACAAGGCTCATGGCTCACATGGCACCTGCTGAGTGGAGTGCCTGCCAAAGATGGAGATGTGTGGCTGGGCTTCATGTCTGCTGAGGTCAGGGGTCAGGATTTAATACTCTGCTCCCCTCAGCTCCATAGTTTGGAAGGGATACTGAGCAACAGGGGCCTTATACCCACATGACAGGTTTGCTTTGCTCAGGAAAGCATTCGTTTTACTCTTAGAAGGTACGTTGCCATGCAATAATTCCTAATGTATTGGAAAATAAAACATCTCATGCAGATGTTTAATTTATGGAACAAGTTGTGCAGAGAGGCAGTAGATGTCCCGTCCCTGGAAACATTCAAGGTCAGGTTGGACAGGGCTCTGAGCATCCTGATCTAGTTGAAAATGTCCCTACTCATTGCAGGGGGGTTGGACTAGATGACCTTTAAAGGTCCCTTCCAATCCAAACTATTCTATTATTCTATGATTCTGTGTTTCTGTGATTCTATGATTCTGTGATTAATACCCAGTCCAGGATACCATTAGGATGGGTCATAATAAACCATCTGCATGGGGACAGTGAAGTTCTGGGCTGATTTACCCAGTGGAGCAGAAATGTCACTGCTTCGTGCTCAAAACAGACCTCTGAGAAAAGACTCAATGAAGATGATATGAGATTTTCTGGCTTGCAAATCTTACGCAAACAGCAATGACGGTGCTTTTAGTTTACAAGCTGAAGGAATGCACTTTCCATTGCCCAATTAATCCACAGCCCATGGCTGTAGCTTTTAGATGCTGAGGTAGCACAGATAGTAAAGAGTGGCTTACAAAAAGGTACTTTCTCTGCCCATAAACCCTCACCCCATGAGGCTGGAATGCCTGCTTCCTCACGCAGCACAACCAGCAGGGCAGGAGCACTTGCTGGCTGTGCTACCTGCTCCCACGCACCACAGCAGAGGCAGCAGCAGCTCACGGCCCCATGCTGCTGTTTCCAAGAGCATCAGCCATGCTGCACTGGTGGGTGCACCACACCAGCTGCAGGGCTTCTGCTGTGAGCTGTAGATATAAGCAGAAGTCCTGGCCTGACTCCCGTGAGGTCTAGGAACTAGAAGAAAATATAATTTTACTTCTCAAAAGCACAAAAATGATACACAGAGAACTAGTGCAGAAAATACGGAAGGCCATCATGTCATTTTCAGAGTCAACTTTTCCTGACCCCCACTTTCCCTGTAGCAGTAATTAACCTCTGTGCAAAGAGAGTATGAGATGCTACCAAGCCAGAAGAGCCGTGCTCCCAAGTGTAGCTTATGCTCCTGTGCATTATTATACACAGTGCAGAATGCAAGTGCCTCAAGCAGAAAAGATTTCCATTTCAAATAGGTGAACACTTCGCTATTGCCAAGCTAACAGGAAGGCAAGCTGGAAACTACTAAATCATTTCTCTGACAGTGGTACTGAATAGGTCCCTCATGCCGACAGGGTCATAAATAAAGTTGCTTTTCCAGCAAATTGGCACCTGGAGGATGCTTTCCCAGATAGCATCTCTGCCCGTGTGTTGTGGAAGCGGATTGGGGTGGTAGTAAGACACATACAGTTTAGCCCTCAAATGACAACCTTATGTTTCCTTATTCTAGATATTCTCTGGCACAGAAGAAGTGAGAAGATAAAAAGCAAGAAAGTCTGGGAAAATAAGGGAAGAACACTAGTAGTTTTTGACTAATTTGAGCTGTACATCCACATTGCAAACTGATCAGGAAACCAATCCAAATGTAAACAGCACCCAGATGTGAGCTTTCAGTGCCCAGTGCTCTGGGGTTGCTTGAATTGAAAGCACTACTGCACCTAGAACACAGGTCAGAAGTCAGTTTCCTCTGGAGAAGTACCTTGTCCCATTACAGAACCGAAAGCAAAAGTGCCGAAATTTCCTGTCAGTGCGAAATTCTAGGGAAAAAATAATGCAAAACAATTCTGATAACAACACTCAGAAAATTTAGAAACAAAACTCCATTTCTATGAATGCCCTAGCTCCCCCCCACCTGGTCACCTGGGGTTTCTAGATGCCTTTGAAGTAATCAGAATGGATCAGGAGTCCCTGAGCTTAGTCCCTGGAGTATGACACTAAGGGATGAAGACAGATTGCCAGGCCTGTTGGGCCAGGCTCTCAAAAAGCTGTCTGCCCTCTGCAAGATAGTTCCTCAAAATCTCCCTGTTCTGTGGAGCGTTTTGTTTTCAGGGAATTGACATTTCCTGGCATCAAAGCATCCTCCAAGAGACTTCCCAGCTAGCTCAAACATGGACAACCAAGGAAAAGGTGCTATCAGCTCCATGGTAGAAAGGTCAGATCAGTGCAGAAATTCTCAGTCCATTTTGCAAGAGACACTCCTAGGAAAGGTAGGGAGGCAGTGGGGTGATTATCCGAGCTCAGATCCTGGTGACAGGCAGTGTGATCATAAAAAGCAATGGCAGGCTCACCTGATGTGGATGGACAACCAGACTCATCTCTCGGTTTCTGATAGATGTCACTCTACAAAAAAAGATGAGGAAGTACTAGCAGGGCTGTGTACCTCTCTCAGCCTCTCTGACGTTTCTTCTGGTTATTACCATGTTCAAACTGCCCTTTAACTTCCAGCACAGTTTGTTAAACTCTTTTTTTTCCCTCTGGTCTGTGCTTACAAAAGAAAATTTAAGCTGACATGGCCTTTGTGAGCAAATACCTCTGTGCTGCACTGAACTGGTTGGATAGTTAGGGTGTCTCCAAAACTGGGACTTCCTCTGTTAAGCTTTCCTGAATGCTTGCTTGGCGTCGCTACGTGGGCACAGGTGCTGTGTTGCTCAGTGTGTTGGCAGCCAGGGGCAGGCTCACGCTCCTGGATACATTAGTATCTACCCTGAAGTCCCATTGAACGGCATTGGCAAAGGCAAGATTAAGAAGGACATATGAGCAGATGGCCACCAGGCATGGGCTTGGGGATGTGGGGTTATGTGATCACCTCTCCCACCAGCTTCGTCTGCTGGCTCCCCTGCAGAGCATCCAAGCAGCAGGAGATGCTTTCCAGGAAGTGCTGAAATGTGCTAAACCCTCTGACATCAACCCCACACCAGGCAACCAGCTGGGAATTTCCCTTCCCAGGCTCATGTGGCACTCTGGGACACAACTATCTGGTAGGAACCTTGCTTGGTACTTTGTGCACTAGGTAGGTGGTGGTTGTGTGGCTTCTTGGGGTGACCCTGCTGTGCAGTTGGATGTAAGAACACCCCATCTCCAGGAGATTTTGCCGAGCTAACGTAGGCTTCACCCATGCCCTACCAGATAACATGCAGGAGGATGAAGGTGGTACATGCTGCTGGTTGGAGGTGGTACATGTTACCTGTGTGCTCAAATTCAGCTCGGACACAAATGTGTGCAGTTCAGTGGCATGGTAATATGGTTTTTCCTCGCCCCCATGACTGCATTTCCAGGGAGCTTTTTTTTTTGTGTGTGTGTTGGAGAGTGAGAGGTGGTTGAGCCACCCCATTTTGACAGCTAGGTTCATGGTGGGTGCACAGTGAGACATGTCCACTGTGTGCCATCCCGGGCAGCCAGCCCAGGGCCACCATTGCCCTCTGTTGGCAAAATCCTGAGATGTTCCCTCTTTCTGCCTGCTTTGTGCTACTGCAGAACACTTCCCACCTCCAGACACTGGTGCCAGCTCTTGCTACATCAGTCCTCCTTTCTCCCCTTCCCAAAGTCCAGAGCTACTGAGTGCCCAGAAGAATATAAAAATATGTGCTGCTGAAAATCACAGTGAATCCTCCTTTTCAAAATGCCATACTTTCCTCTCTGGTTTCAGAAGGAAGACTTTACCTCTCTACCATATCCTGCCTACTTGTGTTTTCTGACTGATTTGGGGGGATGTGTTTGTTTGTCCTTCCATCAGCAGCCAATAAACAAAATCCTTTATGCAGATGTGCATGTAAAGGATGTAATATCCTCAGTAAGGGAAAACTTCTTATGTATAATCAGAGAGCCTTTCTCTGTCCTGCTGTCTCCTTTCTTCCTGCTTCACATCAGCTTCAGTCCATCAGCTTGTGTTGACAGCATCCCTCATCTGTGTCAACCGAAGAGGGAAGATGAGGAAAGGAAAAGTATTGCTTATCATAGCTGCAGGCTGGCAGAGACCACAGCGAGATAAAAAAAGAGAATTTCTTTTGTCCAGTTAAAAGCAAGGACTGAATCCAAGAACTCAGCAAAAAGCATTTTGCATTCTCAGTTCCCCCAGCTCCTCACAACTTGTGCTGGTGGTGTCTCTATGCTACACCATTGTGTGATGTATTTGGCAAGTAGATTTAAATGGAAGCTACTCTACGTACCCATTAAATACATTCCCCTCTCGCATATGGGACACCCCAACGGCCAAACTGTAGACTGACAGCCTACAGGACGGGATGTCATGCTAGCTACCATGTTATCAGTTATAGTAATAGTGGCAACTGTCAATCATTGTCTTTCATGACAATGGAAGAGGAAGAATGTCACCAGCAGGTCAAGTGAGGTGATCCTTCCCCTCTCCTTAGCATTGGTGATGCCACACCTGGAGTGCTGGATTCAGATCTGAGCTCTCCAGTAGTACAAGAGAGACATGGACATGATGGAGTGACACCAGTGAAGGTCCACTAAAATGGTTATGGATGTGGAGCATCTGACAGATAAGAAAAGGCTGAGAGACCTGGGAGTGTTCAGCCTGGAGAACAGAAGGCTCAGGGGGGATCTCATCAATATAGACAAATATCTGATGGGATTAGTAAAGAAGACGGAGCCAGATTTTTCTCAGTGGTGCCCAGTGACAGGACCAGAGGCAATGGGCACAGAGTTAATCACAGGAGGTTCCCTTCTGAATATCAGGAAACACTTTTTTACTGTGAGGGTGACTGAGCACCAGCACAGGTTGCCCAGAGAGGTTGGAGAATCTCCCTCCTTAGAGATATTCTAAAACCATCTGTACGTGGGCCTGGACAACCAGCTGTAGCTGACCCTGCTTGAGCATGGATGTTGGACCAGATGATCTCAGAAGTCCCTTCCCACCCCAACCACATTCAGGGAAGTGACATTTCCTGGCATCAGAGCATTCGTGCCAGTTTTAACTGAGGTCTCCCATGTCTATAAAATCCAGTGTTTGTGAGAAATACTTTCACATATACAAAAGAACAGGTGTCAGACTTACCAGAATAAATGAAAGACATTTTTAATAGGCTCAGTATGATTGTTGCATAGTTAAACATCATTGTACTGAAGGAAGGCTCTGAAGTTTACCATTTTGTGGGGTTTATAGAGGTGTTACCAGGACACAGTTTTTAACCACAATGCATAAAAGACTTTGAGATCAGAGCGACCACTTTTACCTCCATATGACTCATCTAGAAAAACTTATTGTTACATATTTTGACCTGGAATTAGCAAATATCAAGAAAGTTTATCTAAGATAACAGCTGTCATGTCTGCAATCACTTCTGTGTAACTTTAAAGTAATTATTGCTGTATGTCTGTCATGTGCTGCAGTACAGGAGGAATACAGAAGATCTTGTCCTTTGCTGCCAGCTGCTCCGAAACCACAGTATTATGTACCCTCTTACTGAGAGAGCACACTGGAAAGCCTGGCCATTAAAAATTGAGTCAAGGTCTCTCAAGTCTGATCTTCTTAAATGAACACTAGAGTCATGGAGGAAATAGGTTGTTCTGATGGATTTAAATATGCATACATATTTTGTTAATCAGCTGGAGTATCCTTTTGGTCAAATATCTAGACAAACCTGTAGGAAAAGGGCTTGTGAGGAAAGGAAGAAAAATAAAGGTGGGACCTTACAATTAATTGAGGAGACATGAAAATTATAGCAGAGAATACTTTGGAAGACTTGCAAGCGCGGTGATTTTCAGATGGTTCCTGGCTGCCATTGGGAACTGTTTCCAGACTGTAGGTAGGCTGACTCGTGCCAGGGGTCACTGACTCCAGGTAGCCCTGGCTGTTGGCTCTTGTCCATCAGCTTCTGATCTGGCAGCATTTAACAGAGCTCTGGAGGCAGAGCTCCCACCATGGGCCAAGGGGACAGACAAGGATTTCTCACTGTTTAGCAGTGGTATGCCCTACGCCCCAGGCAGTCAAGGAGAAGGGCTGAACAAACTGAGAGGTGTTTGGGAGTGGGTAGTAGGTATATCTGGGAAGACAAAGTCTCATCCCTTACTGTACTGATGGAGAATGAAGCTTTATTTTCCCTTCTGCAGCACTAGTCTCTCACCCAGACAGGGCTCCTTGGCCCAACTAATTTTTGCACCCTCTCCTTACCAACCTTTCTCCATGCCAGTCCCCTCACCCCTTCCTAGAGAGCTGGGTACAATTTACACCCACAGACCCAATTTTTCTCCTGTTTGACTACAAACTGATCTTCTCCAGACAGGCTGATCCCAGCCGTTGTGCTGTTTGGAGCACAGATAGATAGGTCAAGTTTTTTCCCTTCAGTCTTATTTCAAATGCTCAAGCTGCAGCTGGTGCTGAGATGCAGTGCTGGGAAAGGTCTTTCTCTGCCTCCAGCTGAGGTTCCATGGCTTGAGCTGGTGCAGGCAGGGTCTTTGGGGAATGTACTTGCTAAGACTGCAGAAATCTCTGCTAGGAATTAAACCGCTGCTTTGCTAAGAGGCCACAAACTTTGGGCAGTGCTTTTACAGGGATTACTAACGAATTACTTACTCCTCCATCCCCTGTCTCTAGATCTGAAGTCTCTGCCTCAAAGCAGGGGTAGTTAAGCTTTTCAAATGAAAGATTGTCTTTTTTTCCCTAGCATGAACTAAACAGTATTCCTAGATTCCTTCTCAGAAACCGGTGGGTTGGTCTAAAATGTTTTGAACAGAAAAGTAAATATTCTATTCAAGATAATCTGGACATACAGAAAGCACAAAAGGTTTCACCCAGGTTATTAAAACTAGGCAAAGTTAAGATCAGATGGAACCAAGATTTGATGTGGGATGTAGAGAGGAACCTTAACGGTTAATTGTGCTGTGAACAGAGAGAGTATGAGAGTAACACATAGTTAGGCAAGAGTTAGGAGTGCCAAGTGCATCTTATGCTATTAAGAGGTGCTTTTTTTCTGGGTATCAAATTGCTAAGAAATGCCATAAACTCATTATTGTCTGTTCTTCAGCAAGTGCTGATGCTAAACTACGGAAGCACATCAGATGAGCAGGAGGCCCAAGACTCCAAAGCCACTGCACTTCCCCAAATGCACTAACAGCCCAGCTCAGAGCTCTGCAAACCCAGGCAATGGCACAAGCTTGATATGGTACAAGAATCTGGCAAACATCGTAGGGGAGGCAACATGTGTACTTTGTTTGGTAAGACACTGTCTTTGATCATGGCACTGTCCTCATGCCACAGGCCTGCTGCTGTAAAGAACTGGGCAGAAAGTAACACTCTCAATGGCTAGAATTTTGTGCACCTTTCAAGTGCCCTATGAGCAAGTAGGTCCTGGTGTATGTCTCCATCTTGAAGATGTTGCTGTTCCAGCAGAATCCTGGGGTATTACTTGGGATTTAGTTGTAGCTGGAGCCATTCAGCACTTTTACACCACAGTGGGAAGAGTTTAGCAGCTCCTGAGGAGGTCAATGGGATTAGCACATGCTCAGGTGATCCCCAGTATGTATAATATGTGTAGGATGATGAGAGAAAGTGGCTGAAATGAATGTAGATATTGGTCCAATCACCAGCTGGGAAGCTGCAGCTAGTGGAGTGTATGAAGGCTGAATGAAACTATTAATTCACCATTTAAGAAAAAGGATCTCATCCACCTGAACTGTATCCAGAACTGCGAGGTAAAGCACTTCAAGCCATATATTTTATCCTGGCTGCTTGTTTACCAGCCAGTATAAGAGTTCACAGAGTGAATTATAAAAAACATTGCCTGCGTGGGTTAAGGTAAGACAGGCAAGATGAGATAAGAAACATGCCCTGTGTTTGTTTGTGCCTTAGTGACCCTAATATGCAGGCAGTCAGAAAAGCTGGCTGTGGTAACGTGTTTGAAAGAATTCAGGAAGGAAGGAAGGAAGAAAGGAAGGAAGNATGGTAATGTGTTTGAACGAATTTTTTCAAACAGATGTCAACCAGAAAGTACCCCAGGTGATGTTTTTTGGGGAAAAAAAAGACAGGAAGGAAGGAAGGAAGGAAGGAAGGAAGGAAGGAAGGAAGGAAGGAAAATACTCTTTCAGTGTTAATCTGTGGCTTTACTGTTCATCTGTGGCTTTTATACTTTGACAGTGTCTGGCCATCAGTTTCAAGCAAGAGCATAAACAGAATTGTGGATGTATGCAAAAGCCAACTTTTTTTTTTTCCCCTAAGTGTGCAATTGCTTTTTTCTAGACACATGCTTTGTGTTTGTAGATGTGCTGTGGGCAATGGTTGTGCTTGCTAAGGAAGGCAGGGGCTGGAGGGAATGGGAAGAAAGGAGTCTGAGCCCTCATGGCTGTAGCAAGGGCTATGTGTTGCTGGCAGGTTTGTGGAATGACCTAAGTCCGCTAGCCAAAAAGCTGCCTAACTCTTGAGCCACGCCCAGATGACATCTTGAAAGCCCAAGAGTTTCCCTGTTCTTATGACTCTTAGGACTAGCCTGGTCTCATAAGCTCCATGGCTAAGATGTCCGGTACACTAGACCTTGAGGGCATCATGAGGCATTCTTGGTTTCCACTAAGGACACGTTGTTCCTGAGAAAACAGCTTTGCTGTTTTCCCTGCAAACCTCTTTGCCAGGGAGAGCTTACCAGGCTGCAAATAATAGGTGCAATGGGAAAGAAGTGGCACTTCCTCACATAACGGTGGGGCATGGGGCAGGAGGAAGCAGTATGCATAGAGAGGAGCCTAAGGACAACAACAGGTAAATGAGATATTGCTAAGACACTGGCAGCAACAGTTAAAAAAATGGGCTGAAAGTCTAGCACACCACATCTTTTGAAGTAATGAGAGGCAGGTATGCTCTGCAGAGCACAGAGGCCATAGCACAGAGCAGGATCTGGAGAGAAGGGCTATAACGCCTCAGTGTGAGGAAAAGCAGTGGGCATTTCTCCATAGCTGACTATCCCCAGCTGCCAGACATTTTCATTTCAATCCTTTTTATGATTATAGGTGCCCTGGGTTTGCTTTTAAAGCTACACTGGGTTATGACATGTTGAAACATGCTGGAGTTTCCCTTCTGCAAAATTTTTAGAGGGAGAGGTTAATATGGCTCAGTGCCACAATTCATTGGTCTCCCAGTGTGATCCAACATAGCATTGCTCAGCAAGAAAATGTAGCCCTTTCATGAGCACTGGCTGTCGCTGTGTTGGAATTAGATATTAGACTTTCTCAAAGGACAATTTAGCATGCAAAGGTTCTTCTTAGGATCTGCTATTGCAGGGCTTGGAGCATCTCATGGGAATTCAGAGGGATGAGTATTCTGCGTGATTGACCCTGGAGCTCCTAAACAGGTTCATCTGGAGAGCATCAGATACATCATAGCCTATAGAAAGTAATAGTTCTGCATTACTTAAAAGTTGCTGGCACCCACTGGGCAAAACTAACTCACTCTGACAATATTATTTTGTTTGGAAAACATATCAAAGCAATCTGAACATCAGGAGTTATACGCAACTCTTCAAACTCCTTTCAAAATCTCCTAAGGCAACTCAGGATTTATTCAGCTAAGAACGAGTATGGAAGAACAGCATTTGAGGTAAAAAGTACAGACTGTTTGCATTCGCTTTGCCAGTATGTGACAGTGGGGAGATCTTGTGCAGATAAATTGATTTGTGCAACAGAGAGTTTGCACACAGGGTGCAAGTCTGACATTGTAATGAGATTAATGAAAACAAAAAAGCGATGTAATAGACAGTGCCAAGGAACTCTCTGATCTGGAACTGATAGATGCTCTGTGGCTGATGAGTGATATCCAGGTGGATTGGCAGCTCTGCCTAAAAACACAAAGGAATCTTTCAGGTTCTCCAAATCCATGCCTGTGCTGCCCCATGAGATCACTTCTGAGGGTACATCAGAGGTCCTGGTGAGGGCAGAAGACCCCTGACCGCTCCTGCTCTGAGGGGCCTTGGGAAACCTCTGTCGTGCCTACACTGCGCAACAAGTACTGCTCCTCCATGCATGATATACAGCCACTGCTTCTTGCTGCCCAGCAAGGCTTTCGAGTCCTTGTCTGCCCTTGAGCTGGCCTACGGCCCCATGTTGCCACTCCACCTCAGGGCTGTGCCCACCTGCTGCCGGCACCCACCAGTGTGGGTACTGCGAGGGGTCAGCAGTGAACTGGATAAAGAGCACTATCTTCTAGGCAGGGTGGATATATATAGGATGATATCTTGGCTTCTCCTGAGGGTGAAGGACCCTTCTAGAGATTGGTCCCACCTCTAGAGATGTATGTTTGGAAGAGCCAGACCTATGAGGAATGGGCAATGAAGAAAAAGTCTTTTTTTCTCTTTGTCTCTCTGGCAGGGCAGCCGGAGTAATGGGGAATCTAAGGGCTCCTAAGACAGGAGAGTTTGAGGAGAGACAATCAATAAAAGTGATGCTGAAAATAAGTTTGGCTAAGAACAGGATTGGAAAAGACCAGTCCTGACCTACTGTTTGTCTTTTTATTAGTGACAGAGCCCTTTTCTCTATATTTTTAATTTCTCCATCCCTCTAGGTCAATGCCTTGATAAGCTATTTCTGAGGTTGGCTGAGAAGCAATATGACAGGCAATTAAAGGCAAGTAGCAAATGCCTGTTTTTAATACTACCTTTCTACCAGGACATTAACCATGCTGCTGTCCTGACCTGGGGTCAGCAAGAGGAACAGTCTGGTCCCAAACAAAGGCTTTTAGGCTTTCTCTGCATGTGAGTCCTTTAGGGCTGCTGGTGGTGTGAGGCCACCACCAAGAGCCCTGTGAGAGCTACACAGTGTAGAACAGTCAAGGGACTGAGCCATGAGGATGCTCCTGATGGTGGGAGATCACCAGGGACAATTTCCTTGTCTCAGTCCCCGTGGTTACATATTCAGACAAAATGCATGTTCTTCCAGCCTAGACAATTCTATGATTCTGTGATTCTATGTGAGAGTTAACACATGCTGCAGTCCTGAGACTGCAAATTCTGACAGCTGTAAAGCCCCGCTGTAGGATGAAGATATGCTGTTGACATGGATGGATTAAAAGAAGAAAAACTGAGAGCTGTTTTGAGAACTGAATAGTCTTCCTTATTTTTTCTTTCTTTCTTTTTTTTTTCTTTAATAGGCCTTTCAGTAGCAAAGGCAACCCCCAGCAAAGGCTGGCATCTCATTGTCTCAGGCATCATTCAAATACATATTAAAAGGTTGCTTCGTTCCAAAGAATTTGCAGTCTAAATAGGGCAGACAAAGTGGTGCAGGAAGGAAGACTACATCTATACAAGCAAATAAAATAGGAGAGGTCCTATTCTGGGGCCCTTCAGGCCAGTCATGGTGTGGTTTGTGTCCACATGGCTAAACACCCCCCCGTGGTGACTGGGGAAGGGGGAACTCCATCCAAGCTGCCCGCTGGGGCAGTCCCTGGCTCATGCTGTCCTCTGAACTGCGCATTGACATTGTCTGGGGGAAATCAAGTCGGCATGGGCCAAAGCCATGTGAGAGAGTGTGTTAACAATTAAACAGCATAGACAATTGTGGGCCAGTACTTGAGTCCTTCCCCTGGCCTTGTTTTAATTACCATTTGCATGGACCAATTTTTTTGTGGGAAACGCATGACAAAGCCTTAAATCCAACCTATATCTGCTGAATCTTCTTCTGGTGCTTCATACATCATTCCTTTCCTCTAATTCATTTACTTTTTGTATTCTTTCTGTGCTGCGTTAGTGTTCAGAAACAAGTCATGCTGAGTATGTTGGTCTGAGCAACACCCCACCAGAGATAGGTTATAGGACCAACAGGTTGTTTAATCTGGCATCGAGTTTTACCCTTTTAGGAAAAGGGGAGATACCTTTATGGAGTAAGACAGCATGTCAAGGGAACGTGTTAATTGACCTCTGATTTAATTCATTCATATGCTCTCTCTTTGGCCCTCAGCTTGGATATAACTGCTCATCTTGTATTTACAGACCATCTGGAGCTACAGTTTAAAAATTCATTTTGAAATTATTTGTCTGTAAACTGAAAATTTGTCCCAAATCAACATAGCTGAGATTGTGTTTGGTTTTAGCATTGTGTCTCGAATAAGAACAAAAAGCATACAGCCCCCGACCCTGTCAAGCAAATAATGTAGTCCAGGTATCAACATCAAAGCGTATAGGAAAAAAAATGACACAGAAAGGCTGAATCGCTGAATGTCGAAGAATGAAGCAGAAGAAAGACCCATTACAAAGTCAAGTCTTTAGCCTCCAATTTTCATTTGCAGATATAAAAGGAGGAATTACCTGAAACACAAAATCCAAACATCTTTCATCTTAAGAAAAGTACCATGGGATCTTTCTCAGTGCCAGGCCAGGCTTGGTATGCAGTTCTTTGCCCACCTTGAGGGCAGGTCACAGTAATTCAGAAGTTCAAGGCAACCTAGTCTAGAAGGCATCAACATCCTCAGCAGGTTTCCTACCATGCAGAGTGCACCTGGAAATGCTGCCTTTGGAGAGACCCATGTATTCTCCTTACAGTCTATGAAACTTCAGGGCAAGCTCAGGGGAACTTGGGAAAGTGACTGTGGTGGTTTCGAGGTAATTCATAGGGGAAGCAATCTTTTAATTTCCTGCACACGTGGACTGTGACTCTTCCTTGTCTATGGATAGGACAGAAAAGGGAGTAGAAAAGGATGGTTGTCCCCTTTCCCTGTTACATGTATGTGCAAGAATCACTGAATTGACTGTTCCCTTGAAGATCAATAGTGATGTGCCCATTCATAGGTGATGGGGCATTAAGTTATGCGACTTTATGAGCCTTCTGATCCATGAAATCTGCACTCTAAGCAGGAAACTGAAATAGAAGCACTGCTTTCTACTAAACCAAACCATTTATTACATTACATTTAATATCAATTCTGCAATATTTATAGAAGTTTGAAACAGCAGTACGACAGGATGCAGGGGTGAGGAACAAAGCAAATTGCAAGACTTGTCCAAGGACATATGTGAAATCTGTTGTTGGAGCGGGAACTAAGGGTTGTCCCACACCCTGTCCATCACCCACATCCTACAGAAAAAAAAAGCTGCCTTCTATTGGCTTTCTGTGTCAGCAGAGAAGGCATTTGTAGACATTTGTAGACAGTGCTAAGAAATACCCAGCAAGATCCAAGTGCAAGAATAGGACAACCTGGTGCTAGGGGGGTAAGAGAGGACCCAGGGAATTAGTTAAATAAAGCAGAAAGGCTCCCTCTGGTGAAATGCAGTGATAAGACCTCTTTGGTCCCCTCAGCAACTAGATATTAAAAATGCTCACCTGTTTGCTGGATAACTGCATAAGGTACCAACACGTAATGAGTAATTGCTTCCAACTCTGGAAGAAAGCTGAGTTTCCTACACTTGTTAAGCTCACTTGTTTCCCAAACCCACCCCATATTATCTTAATTTGCTTCTGGTTTTTTACTTATAATCTAGCTTGTTAATTTTACTCTTTCTGAACTGTAGAACAGCAGCTCCCAGACCACAGTCTCTAGCTAATCTCTGGCTGCTACTCCTGCTGCGGTCGTTTCATGTGCACAGACTTCTCCAAAACACTAATCATTTCATCAGCATTCAAAAAAGACATTAAAGATGTGCGTGTATAATTTTTCCTCCCTTTGTGTAAGAGGCAACAGTGGGGGTTACTCAAGGGAAATTCTTAAAATAAGGTCATTATTCAACTTCCACAGGCTGCTCTTTTCTTTCATCTGCAAGTTAATTTTCTAATGTATTAATCGTTCATAGCGGAAAGTAGCAAGCAGATTGAAAACCAGTGGGATTGTTTCGTTAGTAAGTGGCAACATCACACTTGAAATTAATGAGGAGATCTAGATAAGTGACTTGGAAAATACTTTTTTTTCCTTTTGTTTGTAGAAGGAAAATAATTTCCTCCAGGTAAGAGGTTCAATCAAGGCAAGGATGCTCAGAAGGTGTTCCATGAATGGGATTTCCTGCTTATGTTTATTCTGAAGATTATAGTTGTGTTTAGCTAATTCTTACCCTAAACCCAAAGGGTTCACACACACACACACAGACACACTTGTGTGACTGTTTTCAGTAGCAGCAGCTCTGCATTTAATGCATATCTGCAGGGTATGTGCTATAACCACGTTTCCTTTAGAGCAAAGTCAATTTTCCTACTGTTGCAATGAGAACACAAAAGAGCATGAATTGTACCTGTGGCGCTGGGAGACGTGACCGCAGCACACGCTGGACATGACCTCATGCTGGAAAGACACCTGCCTGGTTAGATGCTGCAGGGTCTGGTTCATGGCACTGTAAGCGGCCTTGGTCAGCCTGGGGCTTGGGGCTACTACATGCAGTCTCTATGTGGCTCTTCGCTGGCAGAGGAACTGTCTCCCAAAAACCCAGGGGCACAGCCTCTGGCTGAGACTGGCTACTTGCTGGGGAACTGATGGGGGCAAAATCATCCTTTTTCAGGCAAGCTAAAAGCAAGGTGGACACAGTGGTAGATGCAGTGCATTCCTCGATCTGAGAAGGTCTCACAACATGAAACCAGCACTTCCATGTCTGCCAGGGGTTATATTTAAAAGAAAGTCTGCTCTGCTGCTCCGCTAACCACTATGGGCTTTTGCACAGAGCTGTTTCTACAGGCGAAACATGGAAGGGGACTTGAAAAGCCTTGTAGCATGGCCCTGGGCAGGCCAGCAGTCCATCACCTGCAACCCCAAGCAAACCTTCTGCTAGAGAATATTAACCACTCTGAGGCACTTCTGCCCTTCAGCTCTCCACGGGAGTTAAGTACCGGCCCCCTGCCCCTTGCTGCCTGTGTTTCAGGGTGGGCTCTCCTCATGGTTTCCTCTTCCCCCTCTTCTTTTCGTGGGAGGCATGCCTACTGCCTGAGGCCACCAATTCACCTGTGTCCAGCTGGGCATTTGCATCCTTCAGGAATGCTATAACAATATCATTCACAAATCACTTGGGGGTTGTAGGCTGAGGAATTTTAAAATATTCCCTTAAACATTACACTCCATTTGCTGTCCCAGTTGTTCTCTTGTGGATTCAAGCAAGGAGCAGTAAGAGATGAGTCTATTTTTCTTCCCCGCTCCTTTTTGTATGTGGAACTAAATTAGATCTCTGTGCTGCGACCGGGCTATAAAAGGGGCTCCAATGCAGGCAGGGCAGGTGATTCAAAACAAAAGGCCTTGATTGAAGTGGTTACAATACACAGAACCACTAATGTTATTCTGGGCCATTCAGGGAGGTTTATAGCATTGTACAACAACAAACAAAGATGAAACTCACTGTGCTTAGTGAAATTTTTTCTTAAATTTATTTTCTCTCACTCATTTAAAGAATTTATTTTGAAGGTTGGAACGTTTCTGGGACTTTTTTTTTTTTCCCCTGGACCATTTTCCTGTCTCCAAAGCCCCTTTTATCAAAGATATCTTTGTAAATAACCTCTTTTTTTTTTTCCTGCGCGCTTGGTTGTCCTGCCAAATTAGCTGTGCTGCCATGGAGACGTGGCATCAGCAATCCTTGTTCTTTTTCTGTAGGATTTCACTAGGCCCTTGTCTCAGGCCTTGACTGAATTAGAAAAAATAATGAGATATTGAACATAAATGTTATACTCTTAACATTGTTGGTAATGGTGTTGTAAGCGTTGTAATATTTCATGATGCAATGTGTCTTGGTTTTTCTCTGAATACGTGTATCTCGGGGTTTAGTTTATCCCACAAAAAGCAGGATATCAATACATTTATTTAGCAAATAAGCTTCTTAGAGACATAGTATCCTATATATGTCTAAACAGGGAAGAAGATAGATGAACCTTTTAGAAATGATGTCTCCTATTTATTAATTTTTCTTGTTTGGCCTCTGTATAAAACATTCTACAACATTTAGCAATGTAATAATCAAGGCTGTTTATTTCAAAAAATGGACAAAACAGTATCTCTGTTCTACCTGTGGCTGGAAATTACACTCTCGTAAGACTTGCTGCACGTACCAGATGAGATACACCCTATTACCCTGTCCATATTTCTTATATCCTGTGGACTGGCAATCCTACAGGAGGCGGGTTGTTTCAGGAAGATAAGGAAAGGGTTATTTCTGCAGGAAAACTTTAGACTTTGCCATTTCCTGATGGAAAAAGACTACTCAAAACCAAGTCTGCCAAAAATTTCCCACAAGCTCCAAGACAGAGCTTCACGGGGAGGCGTCAGATTTTCAAGCAGATTTATATCGCATGTCTAGAGCACAGTTTTCTCAAGGTAAGACTTTAGCTGGGAGACAGAGCAAATAGTATGGAATTTCTGTCCACAAATTACAGCGAAGGTGGAAGAGCTTCCTAGCCCAAAGTTGCCCAAAGTTCCTTGTTAAATGAAGTATTTTCTCCTCTGAATCCAGAGGTGATTAGTCCTAGTGACAGGACTAATAAGGAACCATGAACATCATCCTGAGAGCTGACGAGTGGTTAAGCAGCAATGGAGTTAGGTAATGAGATATTTTTTTCAGGTGTTTTCACTCCCCCGAGGGAGTCTCGGGGGAATTTTTGAATGAATTAACGTAGAAAGAAAAAAAGCAGAGCTACATTTTGAAATTTCATTTTTCCAGGAATATTTTTTGCATTGCAGTGTCAGTTTCCTGTTCCTCCTCAAAAGATGCCAGATCAATGGCTTTTTAGCAGAAATAAGCAATAGAAAACAACAACAAAAAATCCCTAGGAAACTTCACCTCTCCTCCCCTCTCCACCGCTGACATTGTATTTGCAAAATAGGGCAACGTTCACATCGAAGCCATTGAGTTTGCACAATCACTTCCCTCTATGAAGATGTCATCTTATGGTATTGACCCCTTCCACAGCAGCTGGAAATTCCCCTGGTGAAGCTACCTGCACAGCCCCTGCACTGCAACCCTCCTGCCTGGAGATAAGATGACTTTGTTATGCAAATCATCATTCTCATTGCTCACAAGAACAATATAAAGAGTCCAGAAGAGTAAAAGTTAAGAAAGTCCCTGTGGATTTACTTCCTCGAGAGTCCCTTACAACATACTCTACGAGAAAAGATGATCTCTAGAGCAACTGTAATTTCTTGGTGAAGTTCCCTGTCTGAGTAGCACAGTTTTCAGATGGGCCCTCCGTGGACTTCTCTAGGGCATTACTTGAAATGGTGCCTGAAATAGTGCCTAAAATAGTGCCCAAAATGCCTAAAAGAGCATTTGTCTTCGAATGTCTGACAGACTTAAATGTACTGATTGGACACTGGTGTAAAGCTGAGGTACATTAGCTGAAGTCAGTGGTCTAGCACTAATGTAATATTATGGATTTTAAAGCCACAAGCTATCAGAAAATTCCTAACACTGGAGAGAATTTTCTGCTCCAAGACCTACTTGGCTATTCATTAAGCTTCTCCATGCCTCGATGGGTTCAGGATTCACTGCTCCCTTCGTGCAGTTGTAACCACAGATGACTCAGGCTTGACATTTGGGGTTGGGCTTTTTTCCCCTCCATGTAGACACAGATCAAGCTCTGAGTTACTTTCAGCTTTGGAGGAAGGGGGTGTGTTGGCCTTTCTGCTGCTCAGTAGCAACATCTGCTGGTTATTGAGGTCCAGTTGTACTGTGAAGGAAGTCCAGTCCAGACATCTGGCTGGAGAACAGTTAGGAGAACAGACTTTTCTACAGAGAGATCTTGAGCAACACGTTGTTGAGAGGAAACGAGATGCTAGAAGAAATTATGGACCATGTGTTAGTTGGCCTGGGGTAAACCACTTTGGAGCATAAAGGAGCCCAAGACTGCTGCAATGAATGGGGTCCTTCCTCTGGCTGAGACCGCAAGGAGAATAAAACATTCACCATCATTTGCTCTTCACTGTTACATCCTTTGGTGGAACCAGAGCTTGCAACTGTGACAAACTGCTAAAAGCAAAGAAGTAGTTTCATTACTTTTAGAGGGAAGGGTTTATGAGGCAGAGGGGAGGCTCTGCTTGTGTTTCTCGCTTCCAGGGCTGACTCCCTTACATCCCAGCGAGACCCACAGCAGCTTATTCCAGGAGAAAGGGCACATTTGAGTGCCACTCTCTTACCTGAACAGCTTTTATTGTGCTCACAACTCAGCACTGGCCCAACACATATAGCACAACTCTTCAGGCTGTCACTGCTATGGTTATGTCCTTCTTGCTTAAGACTTCATGGTTTTAGGAATCCCCTGTATTTTCAGGTGGTCACTGCCTGTGAAATGGCAAGAGAGCGAAGCATATTGTGAAGCCCTCATCTCCTTGCAGAAAAATCTAACCAAAAAATCACATATAGGTATCTGAGACACTGTAAAATTAAACTGAGGATTCCTGCTGATAAATTGTAGAACATCTAGAGGTGTTAAAGAAAAACTAAATATCAAATGCTTCATTGCAACTTTCTCCTACCCTCTGATGGTGAGTCAGAAAGCAGTGTACATCATGTTAAGTCAGAAGTTGTTGTCTGTGTCACTGTTAATAGGACACGGTACTTATTCCCATACTACATGGACCAGTGGAAGAAGCAAGTGCTGCCTTTCTTAAGAAGCTGAAACAATTGTGAGTACCATCTTTCGTACATGAAAATAAAAGCCTCATGAAAAACAAAGGCAATGTTTTCAGGGACGTTTTAAGAAATGCTATTCCTCTCAGAATGGCATGCATCTATCTTTCAAAAGTATGTTTCTACAGCTGTTGAATTTAAAATATTATTTATGTGAGCACAAATTTATTATTTAAAATAGTGATTATCATAAATTTGAATATGTTAAAAGATATTTAGGGGCTTTAAGTCAGTTCATAAAAGACTTATTGTCCCCATTTGAAGTTAACTTTAATATAAAACTAAGCCTCAGCAATCTCAATATTTTACGGTTTATCTTAATGTATTTAAACCTTGTTTACACTAGGGAAATATTCTTTCATTAGTGCATTTGAGGCAAGAATAAACACAGTAAATACCACAGGCTTGAAGAAGCTGAGATAACAAGTATTTGAATATAAAATATTGGATCGTTTTCTAATATTTGTCCTCTAAAGTGTGCACAAACACTTTGCTAAATATCTCGGTATCTGGTATTTCTTCCCATCCAAATAAGCCCCACTACATTCTGCAACTCTCAGTTCTCTAATAATATTTAAAAGATTCCAAAAATTTGGCATTCTTTCAACAACAACAAAAAAAAAGGCTGAATCAAGGTAAGACAATTTTGTGTGTTGAAACTGAAAGGTCAAATAAGACTGATTGCTATGGAGGAAAATCCCTTTTCTGTTCTTCTGCTTTGGCATTACATGTTTTTAGGAGAGAGTTACTTTAATGACCACAGACATTGCCAGCAATGCTCGCTTGTAACTTATCTTTCGATGAAAGCGTTATGTTATAAACAGCTCTTTGTTCTAATTTAAGAATTTATTTTAAAAATAACTTTTATCATAATGTAGAAGACCCCCTACAGATTATTCAGTCGTTCTTTCTGATCTTCCTTATACATTATCCTTACAGAGCTTAAAATTCCCACCTGGAGAGTCTACCGTAAAAAAAATAACTTCTAATAGTTCAACAATATTTTAAGATTCTTTCACTATATGGATAAGCACCTGAGACTTGAGGGACTCAGAATTTATGTAAATTCAAGACCGATGAAATGAAATGTCATAAATAGTCGTGATTTTTTTCTGGTGGAGGAAGAAAACCAAAATATTGGCTAATGACTGTAAAGATCAAGTGATAACTTATCTTTTGCATATTTTTCTGTATTTTTTCAGCTACAAGCTGAGTCATTAGCTGTAAGAAAATATTCACGGTTCTGACTGGAAACAAATTTCCACCAATTTGTTTCTATTAGCTTGGAGTATACCTCGAAGTCAGCATCAGTTTCTCAGCTAGGGATAGTGATGCAAAAACAATGCACTGCCAAAAGTGCAACCTGTTTGTTTCATACTTTCAAATATTTCTAAGACAGCTTGTTCTGCTTAGAAAATAATCAAGGAGTCAGTGACTTATTTGCCTTTCAGCGGTTTATGACAAACATCAAATAACCTTAATATGAGACAACAGTAAAAACAGAGGAAAAAAATACAGTCCTTTAATCAAGTCCGTAATTGTTTTCTCAATGAAAGAGAAAATAATGGATTGTTGGTGAGACACAAAGATCTATTTCTTCCAAGATGTGTCATTTAACTGTGTGTGAATCTTGGAAAGCAACAATATTTAATTTCCTGTCACGGTCAAGGATCTGTATGAAATACACGCGTAACGCAGAAGTTTCTGCTTTTGCAGCTTTTGCACAGGTTTTTATTTATTTCCATCTTTCTTAGAACCTAAAAATGTTTTAAGAGTTTTCTTCTTATAAATCATAGTGAAATTATTATTCAGGCCCTATGCTTAATAGTCCACCTCATGTAAATGGCAAATTCTACTTAAGCTTCAGCAAATTTTTGGAAAATATTGCTGATTTTCCTAATCCACACAAAATAAATTTGTTGCTCATCCCAGAGTGGATCCCATTTTCTTTGAGGATGCATCTTGTTTTCATGTTTCAATGTTAAAATTGTAGTCCTTACAGAGAGATATAACTACTGAAAATATAGTAGTAGTATGTAAACTCAGACTTTGATCATGTTCGTCTGTCCTGCCCCCACCTCTAGTTGTCCATAGACACCATTTCAAATATTGCTAACACTTAGCTTATGATGAACTTAAGACATAAAAGCACCTTTACCCACCAAAATGTCAAGTAGGTAGAACAGTCCTAGCCACAGCTCTTTAACACATATGACTCTCTTCAGATTACAGCTACAGCTGAAATTATTTCTGCATGAAATTTTGCAAAAGTTTTGAATTCTTTAGTTTTAAAGAAGCAACTTCATGTGGCTGTTTGGGATGGGATGCATAAGACTCCATCTCAAAAAAACAGGGGGTTGGGAAAAAAAGAGTCTTCAGAAGTATTAGCTCAGCTTCAGGGTGTGTAAGTACTCACAACACTGTACTTTATTTCCTAGGCTGTTGCCTTCCTTAGCCCAGGCTGTTCAGTGCACCAGCAGGAGTTTCACTGTGAATCCAATGGAGTTTCCACCTATTTTGAGGGACCTCTTCACACCTTCCTTATCTTTGTTGGGTAAGGACATGTTAGAGCAGGCCTGCCCCAATTGTCAGGGAGTCCATGTCTCTTCCCAACTCTGTCCCACAGATGTGAAACCCTCTTTCTCCTGAAATCTTCCAGACTTCTCAGCACCTCCAATACTGGAATGCAGTTGGCAAAGTTGCCTATGAACTGGACACTTCTGTACTCCCCCAACCACTTCAAGGTAGCTTGAGTAAAGCCTGTGTTTAGAAAATGAACAGCCCCTACACGAGGGCTGTTTGCTTCAGGACCCTGGTCTGAAGGCACCGCCCACTGAGCTTTTGCAAGAAAACATATTGCTGCTCCTACAATGGTTCTTACATATCTGTCAACATCTCTTTCCAGAAGTTTTCTTTGTCACATCTTCTTTTCTTACATGATGCAGAAGTACGAAAGCAGCAGAGGGCCAGGTTAAAACCATGTTTTAACAGGCAAAGTCTCAAGTACAAGCCTATATTCATGATTTTCTTTTCAGATGTATAATTTAGTGCAGTCTTAGGACATCACAAAAGAAAAACCATTTTTGTTCTCTGCTTTGTGGTAAGTTTTTTGTTACAAGACTGTGACTTTAGGCTAAAATCTACTCTGAAAAATGAAGTTTAATCCAGGGCTATATTGTTTAATGTCACTCTGCCAAGGCTGGATTGATTGATTCACCCTTCTTGTTACTGGTATAACAAATCCAAGAAACAAAGGCTGGTCCCTTCTAATTGCAGGCAGGTGGGATGCTACACGCCAGCCCTCTTCTGCCACTCACAACCCTGGAGCTCAGCTTCTCTTACCCAGCCCCAGCACAGAGCAAGTGAGGAAGGGAAACACCTTGGCTTCTCTTCCGTTACTCTCCCAGCTGAAATGGGCACAACCCATCACTAAGACAGCCTTGTTTCAACAATTCAAAGCAAAACAAAATACCCACAAGAATCAAAACTCTTCAAAATGAATGTCCAAGCACATTTTTAACAGCACTGTCTGGGACAAGTTCCCAATGTAAATTTAACAGCAAACTCCTTTGTTGCCAAATTAAGCCCTCGCACAAATATGTTTTTACTTTAGAAATGTTCAAGCAAGGCTGAAAGGGAGGGTGGAGAGAGTTTGAAAGGATCCCAGCCAGGTTGCATACAAAAGGAAGGAGGAGCTGAGTATTTTGAACATAAGTTTGGGGGTGGAAGGGAGCCCAGCACTGTATTTAGTTTAAGAATCAGAAAATTAGAGTTTGAACAAGTTTGAGAGCTGGTTAATGACTCCAGTATGAGTCCTCTGGAGGAGAGACTCTTGTATGGATCAAGCGAGATCTGTCATCTGGCAGGGATGTACAAAATGCCAGTGTGAAATCTAGCATGCCATTAAAATCCTGAATCATGCCTCCTGCCACTTTTCTAGTCTCTCTTGGGCATGTTGCAGTCATGCTCAGGAGATGGTCTGATACTAACCCTTCAAGACTGGATGTCTGGAGTGGGTCAATGAAGACCACAAGATGTTTTTACTTAACTAAAAGAAGTTCATGGCAGGTTAGATCCTGCAGAGCCTCCAGCAGAGCCTCAGAATAAAACTTATCCTTCCTTCACAGGCACATTATTGCTAGATAAACCACCCACCTCTGCAGCTCCGTGTATTCACCTGTCTGTTCTTAAAATACCTTTACATGGGGTTTGGGTTGCTGCTGCAGGCAGTTCCTTTTTTCATTCCTTTACCAATCACAACTGCAGCAAGGAAGTAAAGTGATAAAGCCACATTTCTGCTAGTGTGAAGTATGTGGAATTTACTCACTGGTCTTCCTGTTAATTATAAACTTCTAGGATGAAAATATTTCTGGTAGTCACCTTGGCTTAAAGAGCTTCTGCATTTGGTCATTTGTCTGATGAAAAAACAGGCTGCAATCTCAGGTGTATCAACTAGTGCTTTTGCTGTCCTTTGTTGCGGGGGAAGGTTTGGGAAAAGGAAATCAGGCCATGATTTCATTCTCCCAGATAAGCGCCGGCAGCACAACTAACACTCTGAGCACTGTTCATTTCAGAAGGGCAATGGGAAGAAGAAAGCTGTTTGGGAAGTTGGGTGGGAAAAATGAGATAGGCTGCAGGTTCATAACTGTTGTAATGCTGTTTTATGGCTGCTTTTAATGTGTACGTTCAATATTAGTTTGCTGGCTATCTCTCAGGCTTGAATCATTAATAATTTGACCTGGTTCCTTCTGCTGGTCTACGTTTTGGCTCCAGCGCCTGCTATGCTCCCAGCGACGGAGGCAAAGCTTTGATGTGAACCTGGTTCCCTCCCCTCCTTGGCATGGCTTCCCCAGCTGCCACCGGCGTCTCCCGTTGGTGCCTGCTGATGTTCCCACAGCTCCCCTCAGCCACACCAGCCCTCTTTCAGTGAAGACAACACACGGAGGATGAGCTCTGCCATCCCCACGAGCCTGGGCCAGGGGCGCAGCATCTACCTTTGACCCTCGGGGCTGCTCCCTTGCCTCCTTCCTCAGGGGATGATGGCTTCTACAGAGGTGACCGCAATTCACAGCTGTCACGGTGGCCCATTCCTCTTGAAAGTTCGTGAAGGATGCCCTTCATTTTCCAGCAATAACTCGTCCTGCTGGCTGCTGCCTAGGTGGTCACAGTCATTTGTGGAGCACCCGCCTTCTCCTCAGTTGCGAGGAGCGAGTTTCTCTCCCAATACAACCTATGGCAGAGAAATTCATAATGCACATTTAACCACAGAACAAAACTTCCCAGAGTGTCCTTCCCATATGAATATAAGCATGCCCTTTTTGCCTCTCTGAGTGTTCCCAGCAAGCCCATGACAAACGTTTTAGCAGTGCTACAGGATCCTGATTTTCTTCACAAATACTTTATTTCACTCAGTTTTGTAACATCATTTTTTAATCCTTCCTGGGTCAGTATGGACTATTCCTCTCTCCTTTGAATTTACGACTTGAACGTGGATATCGACAGTATCTCACACATGCTGCACAGGAAGGGATTCTCATCTTCCCCTCTGCCTAACATGGGGCTTCTGCATACGAAATATCATATAATTCAGGTTTTGTTTGTCATTCTCTTGTGCTGCCAAAATATGTTTTTTTTACTACCTGATATTGTTATTAAGTACTTACTAGGTCCTGCTGGTGTTTCTGCCTTTTATATCTCTTCTTTTCCATACCTGTTCAGTGTGTATTTAATGCAATTTGGATTCCTTTTTGTTATGCACTTCACACATTTCAGACTCTTCCAGTTTACCTTTGGGGTTATTTTTTCCTCTGCCTTCACTGGTGTTTGCGTCACCACAAATTGAATGTAACCTGCAGATGTAATGTACTCTTTATCTCATCCAGTCCTGGTGGCACCCCACTGGACCTACCTCCAGCTCAGGACATTGCTGTTTCTGGTTACCTGCTGTTTGTGTCATCCAGCCAATTCCTAGCTTTTGGTGTTTTTATATAGGCTAGAATTAATTTGAATTTCACTTTTGCCGGCTAATTTTATGAGGCAAGGTGTCAAATGGCTTAAGAAAATGCATCCACTGTACCTCATTCCTTCCATTGTAATTATATTTTAAAAGTTATCAGCTCTGCCAGGTATAATTGGATTTCTGGAAACCTACATAGAGAGGAGTGTGCTCTGGGATGAGCCTTGAATGAAGTGCCAATAACTCTTACGTGCTAATACCTGTTCTTGCAAGTCACTCAACTTCCCTACCTCTCTTTCCCTAAATGTGAAGAAAGAAGAATTAAACTGTAAAATGGGAATTACTGTGTTTACTTGTTTCTCAAAGGTGCTAAGGATTGATTAACACTCAAGAAATATGCGACACTTATTTTGCTTCCCCAGCTTCTGTCAGAGTCAAGGCCCTTAATTTAATGAATACACTAATGCTTAAATTTCAGTCTTGAACAGTGTTAAAGGTTTCAGAGACCCTGGTCCTTTCAGCATTCTCATCACGAAATCCATAGTACATTAGTAAGAATTAAAATAAACTTTGAAGATCATCACTAGCCTCACTACTTTACTTTTTTTCTTTAAAAGCAGTCCTAATTCCCATTTCAACTTCTGTTTATAGTTCAAGATTTCTGACTCTGTGTACATATTTACCCAAGGTTCAGTGTAAGTTCATCAGGTTCCCTTAAACTTTGGGAAAATTTAATTTTAGCTCACCAATCTGTGTATCTACAAATTTTCCTGGTATTCCTACAACTGTTTGGTTGGTTTTTTTCACAGTTGCATAGATAATTGTCTACCTCAAAGCTCCCAACATGACAACACAGCAGTGCACAAGAAATCCAGGAGATTTCTGCAGTGCATTGATGACAACTGTCTGACACAGGTGACTGAGGAGCTGACAAAAGTATATGGACCTTGTAAGTACAAACAAGGAAGAACTGGATAGGGAGGTGAAGGTTTGGGACAGCCTTGACGGTAGTCACCATGGGATCCTGGAGTTCAGGAACCTGAGGGGAAGGAGCAGGAAAAAAAGCAGGATCACCAACGCGGGCTTCAGAAGAACAGACTTTGGCCTCTTCAGGGATCTGCTTGAAAGAATCCCATGGGAGACAGCCCTGGAGATAAGAGGGGTCCAGGAGATCTGGTGGATTTTCAAGGATCATCTCCTCCAGGCTCAGGAATGGTCCTCGCCAATGTGCAGGAAATCAAGCAAATGTGGCAGGAGGCCTGCATGGATGACCAAGGTGCTCCTGATAAAACTCAGACGCAAAAAGGACGTATACAAGAGGCAGAAGCAGGATCAGGTGACCCAGCAGGAATACAGAGACACTGGGGAGACGGGGTTGGAAAAGCCAAAGACTATCTGGACTTGAATCTGGTGAGGGATGTGAAGCATTAATAGGACAGGCTTCTGCAGATAAATAGGCAGCAAAAGGAAGAAGTCGATGTCATTGTGATTTGACATTGTGATCTTGACAATCTTTGAAATCCTGGTGACTGGAGGAGGTTCCTGAGGACGGGAAGAAAGCAAATGTCACTTGAAGAAGGGTGAGGAGCAGAAATCAGAAACTAATAGGTGGTCAACCTTACCTCGATCCCCAAGAAGGTGATGAAGTGAATATTCCTGGAAGCCATTTTCAAATATTAAGGACAAGAAGGTGATTGGAAGTAGTTAACATGGATTTGCAACAGGGAAATTATGTTTGACCAACCTAATAGCCTTCTATCATGAAATGACTGGCTCAGTGGATGAGGGGAGAGCAGTAGAAATTGTTTATCTTGAAGTTAGTAAGACTTTCAACACTGTCTGCCATAAAATCCTCACAGAAAAACTAATTAAATATGGACTAGATAAATGGACAGTGAGATGGACTGAAAATTGGCTGAATTGTTGGGCTCAGACAGTTGTGATCAGTGGCATGAAGTACTGCTAGAAGCCAGTCATGAATGGGTACTGGGACAACCGGGGCTGTTCAGCCTGAGGAAGAAAAGGCTCAGGGGGGATCCTATCAACATGTATACATACCTGATGGAGAGGAGTAAAGAAGAAGTAGCCAGACTCTTTCCAGTTGTGCCCAGTGATGGGTCAAGGAGCAATGGACACAAACTGACATACAGGAAATTCCATTTAAATGTAAGAAAAAAGCTTTTTTTTACAGTTAGTGTAGTCAAACCCTGGCACAGGTTGCCCAGAGAGGTTGTGGAGTCTCTGTACTTGGAGATATTAAAAACGTGATTGGATACAGTCCTGGGCATCCTACTCTCGTTGTTCCCGTTTTGAGCAGGGAGTTGGACTATGCAGTTTCCAGAACTCCCTTTCCACCTCAGCTGTTCTATGTGATTCTGTGCAATGAATCTGTAGAGTTTGATTTGTGTTCCTTCTGTGAGTTTATGCCTCTACTGCCTCAAGACACCCCCTGCGGAGTGTGCTGCTGCTGCTGCTCTCTGTCTCCTCTGGTGTTTGACATGACTTTGGAAGGTTAGCAAGGAAACACAGCATCCCCTCCCTTCAATATACTGTATCCTACACTCAGCTGAACAAACTGATGTAGTGGAATAAATGACCCAGTTAGTGCCAGTGATGAGGTCGATGCTTCAGCTGCACCATACTGTGACAGACAAGCCGAAGCACTCATGAAGGCTGACGTTGAAACTGCTGGCTTGGAGGCAACGCAGCTGGCATTTGTGAGAGGTGTGCAGTTAAGGAGGTAAGCATAAAGGACACTAGCATCTGGGTTACAGGCAGCTTCTTAGCGGGAGCCTTGTTATGGTAAAGCAGGTTAAATGCCACAAGTCTGCAGGTGTGAGATGTGCACAGCAAGCTGAGACCTGCCTTGTCCTCACACACCCTTTCTGGAGCCAGGAAACTTAATAAATCCTTTATGACCTTCCCCTCGCACTCTGCTTAGGAAGTGAGGTTAGAGACCGTAACTGTGAAGTAACAGGACAGCCAGGCCCTGTCACATGCAGCTAGAAAGTTGATGGCCGTCAGGGTGTGTGCATACCAGGTGAAGAGAAGGGAGGATTTGTTTTTTGATGTTCTCAAGACCACTCAAGTAATTACCTTAGGATCTGAGAGACCTAGAAGGCAGTTTCAGCTCTACCATAAATTGTTTGAATAAGTCTGGTGCCAGAGCTCCATGGAAAGTTCAGAGTGAACCTGAATGCTGTGAAAATCACACACACACATCCTTCTATTTTGTGCTATGACATGCATTCTCCTCTCTGTGTTTCCTGCTGGAACCCAGGTTTTCACAAGCATTGGCATCCAAGAGAGGACAGGGGAAAACCAGCTCTTGTGTCACCAGCTGCTGCCCATTTCCTTCAGTGGCTTTCAGCTGTGTGCTCATTCTTGTTTGGCGTGTGGGACACTTCTGACTCCTGGTATTGTTTGACTCATGGGATTAACTTTTGGAAATAACTTTTGAAATGTGCTGATATGTTTTATGAAACATATCAGTATTACACATCTAAAATGTGCCTGCGAGGGATCTTACACTGCTTTCCTTTGACGGGGTGGTGAGGCAGAGAACAGCCACAGACTCGTTGCAGCACAGTCAGATGTGCTGCAGGGAGCCAAGAGCAGGGCAGGATGCCTCTCCAAGCGGCAAAGATGAAGTTGCATACCTGCATTACCGAGAGATGATACATCTGCTGTAGTCTGAATGAGTAATTGTGACTTTGGTAGTGAAAAGCAAATAACCCCCCCCTGAAGAGATATACATGGCTTTCAGGAACCATCACTTCCTCTTGAGTAACATACAGCCCCCAAATTCTGTTGTGACATGTCAGGATTAGGTAAACCACATAGGTGGGCTTGGCACCAGTTTCATTTCATTCACTCTTCTTTTCATGATATCTCTAAGGGGTAGCACTACGGCCAGGTAGCAGGAAGGCAGCTGCAGGAATGAGGGCCATGCCCACCCCAGGTGTGAGCAGAGGGGGGAGCAGAGGGTGCAAAGACAAATTGCCATGGCTGAAACAAAATGGTGAGGAGTAGCTGGAGCTGTGTCTCTATGGCTGCCCTTTTTTCTCATCTCTGCGTGGTTTAGCCTTTGTTCTTCTTTTGACTGCTGCTTCTCAGAGGCCTTTTCAGTGACTGGAAGGATAAAAGAAGCTGGTGATGATGAGCAGCAGCAAGATAATCTGGGAAGAGGCCGCTGGTTCTTTGCAGCAGCTAGCAGCTGGCTGAACATTTTAAGATTTCAGGTGCTTTTCAGATGTATGAATATCTTTGGGCATGTCTCAGAGCAGAAGTATAAATAGTTTTGACTAAAACAGTGCCATCCATACTGACTGAGGAAAAACTGCCTCTGAGAGGTTTTGGTAGCCTCAGCAGCAGTTGCAAAGGGAGAAGAAGGAAGGGGGGGCAGAAGGGCATCCCTGTGTCTTCAGGCTGTCTGGCGACACATGGATATCAGATTGTACTGCTCCAAAGGTGCAGAGGCTGTTATGTATCCCAAACAGACCTCATGCTGGGTGATGATACCAAATGCGTATGTACTAGTGAAGGTAAGGAGAATGCACCCACCATCGCTACCCCTGCATAGAATACATGCTCATTTCCTACCACACACTTGTGACTGCAGTCCCAGTTCCCCACCACACCCCATCCCATCCACGTTGCCTTTGTGTCCAGCCCTGAAGATGTGACAGCAAATGAAGGCTAGCCAGTATTCCTTCCTATGCTCATTGCTCAACATACAGCCACGGGTCTTACATGGCTGATGACATCCAAACCTTGGTCTGAGTATAGAGAAACTAACCCCTTTCTGGGCACTGCTGTCTACAGTCTGTACTACCCAAACACTTCACAAACACTGATGATCTTCTCTGCACAACAGCACAGCTGGAGAAAACTTAAGAACAGCCTTGCTGAAGTATCCGCTGTTTTTTGATGCCCAATTCAAGACAGCTAGGATTCAGCTGGCAAAGTGTGCAGAGCTGTGTTGTCTGCAACACAACCAGGCACCGACCTTCTAGCCTGGACACTGCAAGAGCCACAGTGCAGCTCACCTCTTCCTAAAGGAGGTGTCTAAAGTATGTTAGATGAGTCATTCTGTAGAAATGCATGTTTCCCTCCTTTGACTGTAAAAGGAGTGACTACTCTTGGAGGAAGATGGGATGTCTGGAGTGAGGTGACATGAACCTCGCTTGTGAGGTCAAAGCAGAGCACAGTGCTTTGCAAGCACAGACTGCTCTCCCTGAACTCCTGCCAAGGAGGTGCTCAGGTCTCTGTCAGAGAACAAGGAACAGACAGACAGCGATCTCTATGGATATTTGGGTGTCAAGGCTGTTAGCAGGGCAGTAATCATCTTTCTTGTTGTGGTAGTCCACTCTTTAACTTACTAGAGGGCCCTAGGTCATGTACTCGTCAAACCCCAGCTTCACCACACAAGATGCTGAGAATCCACAGATAAAATCAGGAATGCTCCTGGATTGGCTGTGCACCTAAGCTTTACATATGTATGGTGGAAAAGTTAAAGTGTAACAAAATCATAAGCCATCAAAACCTGCATATAATTTGCAGAGGGCAGAATCAGATCCTGTTGCAGCCCTGGATTAGGTTAGCTCAGGCATCCATCCATCCACATGTTCTCTAATTACCTAAGTGTAGCCTTCCCAGCCTGTCCCGGATGCTTTTTGACCCCACCTGGTGGCTCTGTCAGTTATCTAGTTTTGAGAGGATGCGGCCTCACAGGGAGGCACAGTGGTGCACTCCCAAACCCTGCCGGGGTGCAGCTTTGCTGCCAAAGCAGTCGTGGCCTCTCAGACCTCTCAGGTGGGGCTGGTGTGAGCCCTTTCTAACCCACATCATTCTGGTTATGACTGAAGACTTGGAAACCAGCATTTTGAACGTGCTGGGCAGAGAACTGTTCCCACAAACAGCCTAGAGGTCTCAGGCGGGCAATAGCCCCCGACAAAAGATGGACAACAGATGTCCAGGGAGGGGTTTGCAGCTGGCTCAGCAGGATTGGGAAAAGGCAGTGCATCTGTGGATTCTAGAGATGCAGCAAAGAGGGATGGAGGGAAGGCCATGACCTCCTCTTCTCCTCTTGTATCTCTGTTCTCAGAAAGCTGAAATGGAGCTGCCTGTTGACTAGTAGGGGAGACAGGCAGTGCTAACTGTGGTCCCTGGGTGGGCATGAGGGCGTTTGATGCCAGCTGGGATGTGGGGGTCCACAGAGGAGGTATGAGCTCCTCCATTTGCTCTCTGCCTCGTGGGGCATATGGGGCAGTACAAGGACGTGTCTGCTGCTGGTTTATTGTGAAGGAAGTCCAGGGTGCTCCTTTCTGCAGCAGCATGTTGCAGCTGTGCAATACTCTAGGTAGAGTAGGTCTATTCACAGGTAATCTCTGCGCACCCTTTCCCTTGTAGTCGATGCTCCTGCAGAAGCCCCCAAGAAGACGGCGTGGGACTCACCTTCGTTTGTTCCCGGTGCACACCCTGCTGAGGGGCTTTGGAGAACGCCTGTGCCCAGCAGTGGCCTTGGGGACACACCAGAGGAGCTCGGCTTGCAGCGGAGAGAGGGAGTGGGATGGAGCTGCCATCTGCTAACACTCTGAGGATAAACAGGCTGTTTTTCCATTACCGCACTGTTTGTGTTGCGGAAGTACCAGAGGACACATTTCCAGTCTACGGCCCTCTCTGTTTACTTGCTGTGAAGGGGCTTGAAGGGGGAGCAAAGGCAGCATGACCTGGTGATCCAACATGTTAACTGCTGTCATTAACTTCCACCTTGTCAGCTCCCAGAAGGAGGCACAAACCCTGGGGGGCACTAAAAGGGCCCCGGCGCTGCGCAGAGGAACGCCCCGGCTCCAGCAGTATTTCCTGACAGGCCAGCTTCCCCGGTAGACCCTTTGCTTAGCACTTAACACCACAGATGAATGCAAATGCTGACATTTATGGCCCGTCTTGTCTTCTTGTGTGACTGTTTTCCTCGTAAAAGTGGACTACAGAGCCTCTCCACCTTGTTACTCTCCTCCCATGCCTTTTTCCTCCTCCTTTTGTTACCATCGCCCCCCATCTATTCTTTCTGCCCCTTGCTTTCCTTGCTGCTTCTCCGTTGGAAGCACAGGAGACCTTTGCCAACAAACGTGCATGTCCCCCCTCTCTCCCTACAGCACACGTGTGGGGAGCGCTGCCGGCAGTGGCGGGGGCTCCCTTCTCAGGCACGGCCTGGGACCACACACGCGTGGCAGAGGGGCACCCGCATCCTTCCTCCTCTTCCTCCTGCCCTGGAAGCAGCCATGGGCACCCAGGAACAGGCTGGACCAGGCAGGACATGCTCTCTATAGGTACAGATTTTCATGGGTGACAACTGACTTTGGTAAAAAGAATGAGTAAAATTTATGCTTTTTAAGATAAATACCAAATCCTACAAAATAATAGAGCTTCCCAGGCCCATCAGGAAGCTTTTATTATTGTTTTTTTAATTTGCTTTATTAAATTGTTACTTTTATTACATACCTCTGATGTGGGATGGGGAAAGAAAGTGTTTGCAATGTAAGTAACTAGTGGGGATGAGTATGTAAACGTCACAAAGGCCCAACAGTAAGTTTCTTCCAAATCACAACCTTCCCTTTTATCACAGATGCTTATAAATCAGGGCAGGAATTGCTTAGCTTTTACTTATTATAGCCTTTGTATCCCTCAGGTGGGTGACATGGATCTGAGGGATTTAAAGGACATCAGAGAATCAAAATGTGCTGTGATAAATTATATTTATTGTCCTAATGTGGAAAATCAAATGTCAAAGTGTGCATTAATGCCAGTTTCCAGTAGTTAAATTGCTAAAGGTTTGAGGTCAATTTGCTTTTGTTTCTTTTGGTCTTTAAATGAGGCATAATTTTGACTTTGAACAGCTCCTTGATCTTCCAAAAAACCTGACTCCAGGCTGGAAGTCTTGAAGGAACTCTTTGTGGTGCTTCCTTCTTGCTTGGAGGAAATGGTGTAAGGACAACCTTTCCTTCAGCATCCTCAGGCAGTTCTTAGCACTAAAAAGTGGACCCAGGAGTACAGTGTTAAAGGAGTGTAAGGTGAAATTCAGGAAGATGCAAATAGTCAGAGAGAAGGAGAAAAAAAAAAAGCAAAAACCAAAAACCTTCTGGCTGTCAACAGCCACTTGAACTGTTCTTGTCAACAGCCAGTAGGTGTTTCTTTTTTTATTTTTCTCCCTCTCCCCCAAATTAACTAAGCTAAAGTCTGGAAAAGGAAACTTCCACTGCTTTTTCTTACCAAAAGTGTCTCCACTGAAGTCATGTTCAGGTGCAACTGGAGGCACAAAGGAAGCTGTGCTGTGTCTCGTCCCAGCCAGAGAGGTTTCACAGGACTTTGAGGGTTCAGCTGGTGCGACAACTACTCTTGTGCTTTTGGAGTCACCAGGCCCTGACATCTGACTGTGAACAGTGGTTGTATCTCACACATGACTGAGCCCACAGGAAAGGGAATAGCATTCCTTTTTGCACCATTTGCTCTCTGCGGACACTGAAGTGTCCCTACAGAGGCTTTTTGTTGGTGGAGCAGATGAAGGCAGGTTGGTCCAAGGGGCTCTTTCAGAAGAGAGAGACCTCTGTTCCCTCCCGCACACTCAACAGTGGATTGATCGTTCAACACTGGTCAGTGGACTCGGAATAAAACAGCCACAGTGGAGTGATCCCTTCCTGTTCACAACCCTGGAGGAAGAGTACAACTCTTCATGGCTGTCAGCACGTGCTTTGGGGGAGCTCACCGACTCTTAACATGCCTACAAGATAAAGGTGTTGCAGCGGAGCAGGAGATCCCTGATCTAGCATGGTGGGAGATGATATTTTTACATGTCAGAATGCAATACCACATAACATGAGCATGTCGAGTTGCAACAGCAGGATGGGCTGGGTTGCTGCCCTCCAGGCTAAGCATCCCTCCCTCTCACCCCCATGGCTTTCCTGGTTTTGTTTCCAGAGAAAACTCACTCAGAACTTACTTAGGGATCATGACACTCAATTTGGTGGTGAAGATGTACCAGCTTTCCATTCAGCTATCAGCCAAAACGTATATATTGTTAATGGACCTAATGAAACCTCACACTTGCTTTTTGTATATGTCAGAATTCTGCTTTTAATTGGTAATGGTTGGTTCTCTGTCACTTGATTATTAATAAAAAGCTGGATTTATTTACTTGGCAGGCTAAACCAGTCTTATTAAAACAAGGCTTGGATATAAACAATCATTACAGTCCATCTAAATACCAATTTATCATTAAAAACATATTCATCTTTGATTAACGCTTGTGTGGGACCCAACCATGCAACTTCTTAGTCATACAGATAAATGAACTCATACATGTAGTCTCAATTAATTCAATGGGACTACTCATGTGAGTAAGGATTGCTCAAATGAGTAAGAGCTGAAGGATCTGGCCCTTAGGGAAATATATTTATGACTTTGTTGTTAATTCTCATGACTTATGTTTTCAATAAGCAAATGGTATTAATTCAGCTCACAATAGCTTCTTAATTAACCTCCGTACATCAGAGGCATATTCAGGAATCTTAATTTAAAGCATTACTATCTAAGCATGTCATCATCCAGCCCATTCCTCAGGGTAACAATTGACTATGTACACATGGCAAATGCTAATGGTGGGTTGACACAGTTCAAAGAGCTTCACATAATGAGAGTGGGAAAGACTTGGGGATGGTCTGCATGGAGATATTGTATCAAACTGGTTACTTTTTGTAAAAATATTCTGCGTCCACACAGAACACTTATGAAAGTAAGTGATTGGCACCACAAATTGCAGTAAGCACTTCTCCCTATGACAGGAATATGTCCAGTTTTAGAGAGTTTGTCAGCTTCAGGATTCGGGTGGTCCCTTTTCTGTTACTCTCCTGCCCTCAGTCTCAGTGCCCACAGACACTTGGCTTCAGCTGCCTTGGATGGATGCCATCCCACCCTTTAGACACAGGAAGAGTGTCCCAGGGTACACCCAGATCGAGACACCCCCCCCCCCCCCCCCCCCCCCCCCAGCCTGTCTTAACCTGATAGATGACCAAGACCACAAACAAGCCAGGGATTCCAACCAGGGAAGATTTATGAGAGCAACAAAAAACTGTATGATCCATACAGGTACCCTGGAAAAAACAATCAATCAGTGTGCTCTGCCGTTTCTACCTAAAACTGGCTACAAGAAAAAAGGCTAAATAATCTGAAAAAAAAATATGTATGCAGTTCAGTAAACACAGAGGCAAGTAATTGTTATTTGAGGGGAGTCATCCGCACAAATACAGGCTGAGAGAAAACAGCTCTATAGGAAAAGACAGTACACTGTGTACAGCACAACACAAGCAAAAAATGATTCTGTACTATCATTCTTGTCTAAAAAGCAAATTTCTTAATAGTAGATAAAGATGAGTATCACATCGGAAAACCATCAAGACATGCTTCCAATCTATCCTGGTCCTGACTGATACAGAGTCAAGTCCTGTGGACTTGGACTTCAAGAAAGATGTGAACCACCTAGAAAAAACCACAGAGAATCTTGGAGAAAAATGTCTATCAGGAAAGATCAGGCAAAATGAGGGGAGACTTTGCAACACTTGAGAAGTCACAAATATATAAAAAGCTGCCACTTAGGGAATAATTTGTGTTTTGTAGCACAGAGACAAGAAGTAATGAGGGTAAATTGCAGAAAAGAGATTTGTAGTCAAATGTAGGGGAAAAAAAATAACTGTAAGGACAGAGAATCACCGAGCTATTGTAAAGGTGGAGAAATATGCCTATTTGAAAATATTGATTTATGACACTCAGAGTGACTACGCATATTTATGTACGTGCAAACCACACACAATGCAATTTAATATCCATGGGTTTAGGAGAAGAACAAGAGACAGGCTTTTATTTCCAACAAGAGACGAAGTGAAAGACTTCCTGGTGTAATGCCTTGTGAGTAATAGGGTCAATTCCATCAAACAAAATTGGTACCAAGGAGAAATAAAATGAAAAGCAGCCATACTACTTGAAATAATAACCTCACCACCTAGGAATATCCAAAGAGTCTCTCTTCATTTACAAAAGTACTTTACAAAAGTTCATTTCAAATCTGGATGAAAAAAATGGGAACCAGAAGTAAATGTTGTATTTGGCATTTTTATTGTAAAATGCAATTTGCAAACCATATTGTGTTGATAATTGCATTAATCATCCCTCAAAGCACAGAATCCCACCCCCCCACACCCCCATGTCTGGAATAACAAACCAGAATCCCCCGGATTATCAGTCACCGGCTCCCAAGCAAAGTCTGCATTTTCTGTGGCGTGGTTTGCCTTTTGTCCCTTCCTGGCTGTCTGTCCTACAGCGCACTGGGTGCCACACAGAGAAAATATATACTCCTCCTGCTCATGTGTGAGTTGTAACTGAGACGGGACTCAGCGAAAGGTGACCACACATGATGCCACGAGATCAGAGTTTTCCAGGGAGTCGGGAGGGGCAGAATATTATTATGAGATCCCAGAGGTACTCTTGGGTATTATGTTTGCTTGCTCCATTAAATGTGTGATTTGAGAGGCAGATGGGGAGACAAATGCTTGCCTACCTTGGTGTTACTTATACAAGGATGTACTACAGCTCAGGAGCAGAAACTACACCACGTGACTTCTGTTATTTATCAGCCCTATGAATTGCAAATATATTCAAATTGCAATTGACAGCTTGTAAACAATCTGCAAACCAAGAATTAGCCTCTCCAGGGCATCACTTCTCTTTCTGAGTAACATATAAATATGAATATTTTACAATCTGGATGAAACAATTCATGAGCAGTCGAAAGAGTAACACGCATGAAAACCATCAAATAATGATGCATTTATTTTTGCTAATTATATGTTTGTCTTTCTTACCAAGCACTTTTTTTTTCCTGTCTTTTCTGGTTGTCTTCTCTGAAAAGAAAAGGAAAAACAGAAAAGAAAACACAGAAACCCAGTTGGCCTTAAATACCTCTTCAGGCCAGAGAAGAGAGCTCTGGGTACATGCAACTGAGAATGTCAAAGAAGACAAACCTCCTACAAAGACAGATTAGAAAGTGAGCCTTAGTGACAAATAGAAACAATACTTGTAAAAAAAAAATAAAAATCCCAGGCTCCCATCATACCAAACAATAACTGAGCATTATTTTATTTGTTTGCATACAAGCTGTGCCCACTGAGCTAATAGAAATGTTCAGAAAATGCCAGTAAAATCTGGTAGGGGGCAGACCCGGAGTCTTGAGAGTGTTCTCGCTCCCATCATCACATCATTAATCGATCCCCTCCTTGAACTAACACACAAACACACGCACACTCACCAGCCTTCTGTGCAAATGAGAGGAGCATAAGGAGAGTCAGACTCCCCTCTTTCTCTCCTTGCCGTATTTGCTCAGGGAAGAGGAGGGCTGGAGCTGCTGGATGGGCTGTTAGGGCTGATGGTGCCCAAGTGAGAATATTGCCAGGTTAGAGGGGGGCTGCGGCTCTGACTCTGCCCCTGCTGAGCCCGATGGATCACAGGCCATGCCCCTGCAGCCCAGCAGCGACGCCGCTTCACTTCACCTCTGCATCACAGTCGACGCTGGCCATTCTGGCTGAGTAGAGCAAAGCAAAAAGGCAGAAGTGTTGGGAAAGCACATTTCTGACTGCATAAGGCTACAGCATAAAGAGGATACTGGAAGATGGACCTTCAAAGGAGGTGGTCAGTGGAAGGGACGTTTCTCATGCAATGGAAAGGAAGGTCCCTGAAGCAGAATAGTTACATCAGCTTCTGAGATGTTATTTCTGGTGTGTCCTCATCTGACACTCCCATTAGAGGGCTGTGAGGACACTTTGGAAGCCTGTGCCTGCTGGAGAGGTCCATGCCCAGTGCGGGCGTTAGCTTTGGACAATTGCATGGAGAATACGCCAGAGAGAAATACCACCATGGATCTGCAATGATCCACAGTGGTAACACAAGCCATCTGGCAGCAGCTGCTTCTGATAAGAGTCCTGAACCACAACACAAAGCAGACGCAGTGTGTGGATGAACCCACTGCGCATATCACTGTACCTCCCAGGTCAGACCTGAGCCCAGGCTCAGAGCAGCCTCCGGCGCTGGGCTGAACTTGGTGCCCCTGAGGCAGGAAAGGGCCCATCTGAGTCTTCTGTAAAGCACAGGCTCTGCATGGACACAGAAATTCCCACTGCAGCTTTCCACCAGCACAGGGACTTAATCCAGATTTCCACAGAGAGAAAAATATCCCTGTTCTCCCATCATAGTTGTCAGGTATAGCATACTGGGGATTTGTTGGCCTAGGAGATGCTGCACGTGCTACAGCCGTAAGTACTTCGCAGCACTGAAAGCTGGTTTTTTTGTGACAGAAAACTTATATATATTTTTGTCTCCTTCCTTCCTTCCTTCCTTCCTTCCTTCCTTCCTTCCTTCCTTCCTCCCTTACTTTTTCACTCCCTCCCTTCTTTCCTTCCTTCTCTTTCCCCTTTCCCCTGTCTCCCTCTCTCCCTCATTACAATGATGTAACCTGCCAATGCACCATTTAGGGACTTCTCGAGATATTACTGGCCATTAGTGCTACCCACAGCCAGTATTGTTCTTTTCTCTGGTCATTTGCCTTCAGAGAAGAGGATGTGTCTTGGTTGACATGACTGCCTCCCAGGTGCACCCTTTATTCTTCACCCATCTGAGACACGAACAGGAATAGCAGTAGGTGGTCTGACCCACCGAGATGGATGGGCTCTATAGGCATCTTTCGCCTCTCCTGCTCCCTCTGGCTGCCCCCAGTTTCCCAGTGGCTCCTGGGGTTATTGCAGCCACAGACAGGCATACGCTCTGGAACGGCTTTGCCCTGTCTTGGGAAACTGGAGAGCATCCTTCGCTCCCAGCCTGGAGCCAGCAGTGGACAGCATGGGTGCTGGGCTTTGCTCCCCTCCCATTGGATGCACATTGCACCTCCAGATTGGTGGGCTGCTGTTAGTTGTCCGTGTGGCCAGAGGTCAGGGAGAGGCCAGTTTTCCCTTCGTATCCGATGAGAGAGAGCACAAGAGTTTGGCAGCAACGACTTTGGGTGGGGAGCTGAGGAAAGGCGAGGCGCGGCGTGCCCTCCTAACATCCTCGCTGCCGGGTACTGCACCTGGAAATGGAGCCGGTTGCAGGAAGCCTTTCCCCTGCCGTTTCACATGGCTCAGCAACATGTGAAGGACACTGCTTGTCACTGCAAGAGCTGACGGTGGGGTGGGGAGCTGCAGGTCAGGCAAAGGAAGGGAGGTGATAGTTATCTGACCTGATCCCAATCTGGAAACAGAATCGTCTCATTTATTTCTTTTCCCAATCCGCCCAAATAGAATTGCCCAATGTGGAACACCTGCGGGGTTGCTTGGCTCCCTTTATTTCAGACGTTTGATGAGAAAATGAGCTAAAGTATCAAAAAATGCAGTATCTTCAGGTGTGTATCTGAATTGATATAGACATATCACACACTGCTGTGCCATATGGCAGAAAGCTGCATGCAGTTGTTCACTGTCTTCCTGCAGACCTGAACCTTCACTCAATATACCATGTAGCTTGGTGCCATAATTTCACTCTGCCATGAGGATGCTGCAGACCAGATCTTTTCGATTCTGCAGTGTGTCAATGCAGGCTGGGACAATGGTATTACATGAAGAGTTGTATGACACTATGCATAACCCTATGGACTTTGGAGCATCCAAAAGGGCTTTGAAGCACAGGCCTCATGCACAAAGAGTGTCATGGGCCCCATTAGGACTACGGAGCTTCAAGGTGTTCCTGTAAACAGGGCCTGGGACTTCAAGGTTGCAGCTCCGCTACTACCCCATGAAAGCACATTGGACATGTTATTCCTCATTCGGTCCCACAGATGGTCTTTTGATCCATTTCAAGCATTTTGACTGCAAGATGGAAGCACTGGCATGATGTATGGTAGCCTAACAGCCACAGCTTCCTCATACTTCTGTGCAAGAAATAGCAATGACAGTAGGATGCTCTACAGCCTTTTTGCAGCAGCTGTGCAAGGAGAAAAGGGCTGCTGTGACTCTGCCCAGTCCTTCCCTTTGGCCACAGAGCACCGTGAAGTTGCAGTTCGTCTGCTCCCTTGTGACAACCCACATGGCATCTGCAAGGGGTGGCAGGAGAGAAGCCTGAGTGTCAAGTGCAGATTTAATGGGGGATGCCTTTACTATCCCCTTTCTCCATCCAAACCAGCACATGTTTGGGTGGACGAGTGACAGTCATAAGCCTTCTCCATTTAGATGAGGGCTGCGCCAACCCTGAAACGGCAGTATGTAATTTCTACAGAGGGAAATTGAATTCAGGGATCTGAATCTCAGTCCATTAGGGTAACAGGCAGAAGCCCGAACAGGCTGGATACTTTTCTTTGTACGCTACAAGCACATTCTTTTTGGAGAGCTGGTAACCTAAATGCCGGCCCTTAGAGAGGTTTGGGTGACAGGAAGACCCGACCCCAGGCCGTCCTGCTGAGCCCCAGCCAGAGGTGGGCACCATCAGCCAGAACAATTCCCATCCCCACCACCTGCCCCGGGGCGCCTTTCACTGCGGAGACCGCCCTGTTCACAAAGCTTATTCTTACATGTTGGGGTTTGGACATGGTAACAAAGAGCTTGTGTGTGCATCTTATTAAGTTTTCTTACTTATTTATTTTCTGGGATGGGTGTTTGGAGCTCAGGCCAATGCTAAAGGTCCGGGCTGACCTCTCCTCCCCATCAGGGGCTGTCTTCTTGTGCGATCCCTGCCTGCCGAGGCGCAAGGCAGGGCTCCTCTCCAGCTGAGAAACAGCTCCGCAGGACCATTGTTAAGCTCCAGGACCCCTCCGCAGAACTGGGGAAGGGACAACATTCACAGCGAAGGAGTATACAAGGCAATAATTTTTTGTGTGTGTGGAAGATGCCAAATTAAATCTGAGGCATTTGGAAAACCACAAGAATACTCCAAGGCCATGAACATTATTCCTGCTATACAACAAGAAAAACAGAAGATTCAACAGACCATAAAATGAAGGGGGAAATCATGTTTTCTTGCCTCAGGAGGGTTTGAAAATTCAGTGCTGCTGCTGCTGCTGCTACCACCACCACCACCATTAAGGATTTTTCATTGATGTCAGTTTGGGGGCAAAGCTTAGGTGAACGATGGCTCAAGGGCATTTAACCCTCCAAGTGCTTCACAAACATTAATTAATAGAGCTGGGCAAATAATTTGCAGCAGATTATCCAATAAATTCAGCGCCTGTCTCTGCTTGCAGAGAGCTAGTTTGTGCCCTGGTTTTGCTCTGCTGAGCAGAAAAATAAGTCTCCTTTCCTCAGCTGCGCTCAGCCTACGTGGTATTTGGGGTTTGGTGAGGAGGGCAGACCTCTCCACCCAAGTGTTTTCCCTGTACAGGTGAGCGAGGCGAGGGCAAAGATGTTATTCTGATCCCCTCTCTTCTAGGGTCAAGCTGGGAGCTGCATTAAAATGACAGCCTTTCATGGCATCCAGTGCTGCTGGCCCGAGGGAGGGCCAGGCTGCGCTCCGAGGGATGCCCCTTGTCCCGCTCCTCCTGGGCTTGCGCTCCTCCTGGGCTTGCGCTTGCCACCGGCTCCTGTCTGCGCCTTCGGGTACCAAACCATCTCTAGGCTGCCCTGAGCGAAATGAGCTCACCTGGCGATGGGACTGTGCTGCTGCAAGTGGGTCTGCCGAGATGTCTTGCCAGCAACTTTCTGCCTGCCAGGGATCGTCCTGTCTCTGAGCGAAAAATAATGAGGCAGGCGTGTTAAAGCAAGTACAGTGAACACAAACAGCTAATAAATAAGCACACAATACTGTGCTTAAAAGCTGTATAACATTGTTAATAATTTTTAACCTGAAATCCTGTAAAAATAATTTAAAAATCACAATTGCTTTCTGCGGGTATTTCTATGCACATATGCATTTGTGAATGTGTTTGTGTGTGCGTATAGATGTGTGCGTGCCCCTTGGTAGTCTGTGAAGATGCTGCTCCACTGGGACAAAATTTAGCAGAGAGATGAATATAACAAAGGTCACTGTGACAATAAATTTCATCTACATTTCAGGAGAATGGTGTACAGCCCAAGAGAGACCTGGTATGTGACTCCTATAAGCTCTCTGATGGAGAGAAAAGCCATAATGTGAGGTCAGCTTTTGGCAGATGTTGGAGAAGCCATGAGAGTGAGCAGAAGCGGGAAGAAGGCCTTATCCTGGCCCCAAGCATTGGGAAAGTGTTGTTTGTAGCTGATACATTGCTAGTCACCAGTTTTAAACAACCATGAGAAGCAGATCTGGAGGAAAATAATTTTCATGGAGGGAGCAGGCAAGCATGGATGCTGCGGGCTCTCCATCCATGGAGGGTTTCAAAACTCAGCTAGATGAGGCCCTGAGGAGGCTCTGCTTGTCTCAGGGAGTTGGAGAAGAGACCTCCAAAGGTCTCTTGCCGCCTAAATCACTCTGTGGTCCCATGAAGCCAGGCTTCATTCGTAACTGTGTTGATGGAGCCGCATACTCAGCTCACCGAGGAAAGTATCTAACTAGTGGCTGATGGTGAAAGGTACCGGGCACGGCCACAGTAGAAGGCCAATATTTCTGGCAAGTGAGGAAGATCACATAGGTTAACTTGTTAGCAACTGGCAAAATCATCCAGAGCACCAGAACTAGTTGTTGTGAGGGATTTTAATTTATTAGAAATTTCCTGGGAAAGGATGTGGGGCAGCCTACAAGCTTTTGGAAGTCATCAGTGGCCATTTCTTATTCAGAAAGTGGAGATAAACAGAATAGGGACCTATTCTGGATTTGAATAATGAAGATTAATAAGAAGCACGTTAACTGTAAAAGGGAGACCAGGTGAAAGGTTCCACAGAAGGGAAATCTACTGGCAAATAGTGTCAAGAAAGCTGGTGCATTGAGGTCTCTCTTGTATGGACTAACAAAGAAAAATCAACTTCCAGGTAGTAAATACAACTATAAGCTCGAACTGGTGAAGGAATGAATGTGATAATATTTTGGTAAATTAATGCTTTCAAGTTGGCCCAGGCTGCTGCACTGTATTCTAAAATGTTCGAAGTATTGGCTGCAGTAAAATGAGGTCCACCTCTGGTTGTCTGTGAGCGCCTGAACAAGACAGGTGAGGTATTGAATAGCTGGAGACAGGTTTTCCTGCTAAAAAAAAAAGCAGGAGAAAAGAGAGGATTTGGGAATTATAAACCATTTATAAACCAATTTATAAACCATTATAAACAAAATCTTATCTTCAACTTCTGAAAGAGTATTGGAACAAATAATTAAATAAGCATCTAAAAACTTAGGAGATAAAAAGATTCATTAAAGTCTACATGGACTTGTCAGGAAAAAGCCTTCTAGAAATTAACTCTTTTTTTTCTCAGCTAATGACACGAAAATTCAAAAAAAGAGAGATGGACCAGTAAGAAGCCCTGTCATCCCACTTGGCACAAGCATACAAAGTGACTTGCATACTGTCAGAGATGCCAGCACACCCACAGGTCTAGAGTCACTACCACTTCAACGCTGACCTAATGCTCTATAACCCCCAAAATCCCGCTGCCAGACCGGCCCAGGACTCTTCTCTTCCTGACTTTGGCCCCAGACTGCAAGAAAGTAAAAGCACATCACATTCTGCAGTGTCTGCCCTTCTCCTTGTCTTCTGAATGAAACCAGTGTGCACCACAGCAAAGGAAATTTCTCCCTAGTGCCCTGGCACTGTTCCTAAATCCAAGCTGCAAGAATCTTGCTAGGAGAAATTCAAGTCCCTAAATAATGCTCTTTATAATCTCAAAAATTCTGCTTGCTCATCAGTCTCATTATCACTTATCCAGAAATATCCTATATTAATTAAAGGGTCTAATATGCATCAAAAATATGTCTTGTCCACTTTTTTTAGTATCATCTGGAATGTAGGATTATATGCTCTGTATGTTCAAGCCAGGGAAACCATAGGACATAGCAAACTGAGAAACCTAGGAAGGATAGTTACAGTCTTGTCAATAATGAGAAACAACCTGCAGACTAAGTGAGGACTTTAGTCTGTGGGTCAGCCAGCACCTCCCATTCCCACTGAGCTCAGCCAGGGATAGGATGTAAATGGCAAGAAAAGGAAAAACTAGCCATTTGACTGCCAAAAGCAAAAGCTGAGTTGAACGCTACGTGGATTTAATCATCGAGGTAACAACAACATCTATAACATTTACCACACAAAAGAGCCTTCACACTGAAAACTCGGTATCAATGTGGATTGACTAGATGTGCATTAGTGTTGGAAATAATGACTTGATGATATGTACAGCAGACTATAGCAACATTTTCAGTCAGTAGCTAGCATCTGCCTTGGTTAAAATAAAAAAAAAAAAAAAAAAAAAAAGAACCCACAAAAAATGATGCTGGCTTGTAAACTTCCAATATAATTTGCGAAGACCTCTAGGGAACGGAGTGCGGCTGCCGAGGGGTCAGAGAAAATTGTAATGCAGAACTGAGAAAGAACAATAAACCTGACTTTATTACAGACCACGGGACAAAGCCTCTGTCCTCAAGGACTGTAAATAAGCTGGAGACAGAGTGATTTTGGGGGAGAGGGGCAGGGGCTTGGGCGGGCGGGGGTTAGGGGGCTGCAGGACAGGCTGCTGTCCATCATGACCAGCTCTGCGTCCCGAGATGGGCACTTCCACCCCCGGCCCCCGCCTGATGGTCTCCCTGCTTCTTCTCCTGCTGTCAATTGAAAAGCTAGTAGAGGCGGAGAAGCAGGTGGGGGGTACTGTGGTTCACTCCTGCCGGGGAATGAGAAAGCTCTTGCCCTTTTCAGAGTCACTCTGTAAACCCGTGGTCAAAAAAGCATGTGACACCAGGCAAATGTGTGCAGACAGCCTCAAGTTTTTAAAAAAGAACTAATAACAACCGCAACTCAGCCCCAATTGTAATGTTTATTTGCTTCCCAATCCCCTATCACAGCTGGGAAAGACCTTTCCTCCTTGTTAACACCTTCCCTCTCTCTCTCTCCCTCCCTTCCCTTCCCACCGTCACACAGAGACGGGGATGTGCCCGGAAGCACCAGTGTGCTCTGCGCACCCCGGGATGTGAAGCAGCTGAAGGCTCTGCTCCCAAATGGGATGTTAGGGGGGATGACCTCTTCTGAAAAGGCAGGTTAGCCAAGAGGGCAGGGAGAGGGAGGGAGGGACGTTAATCCCAAGGGTTTATCTCTATGGCCAGGAACCTCTGCCTTGGGCTGCACACCAGTTAGAATGGGGCAGACGAGGATGGGGTTGGTGGGCTCAGGTGTTAGGGCTGGGGGTGCTGATACCCCTCTGGAGTGGGGTCTGGCCCCAGAGCAGCTCCGACTTACAAGACTTGGAGCAGCAAGGGACAGGAAAGCATTAGCTTCATACAGACTTTGGTTTTTCAAAGCCAGTGGTACAGGATATGCAATATGTTTGAATTTACTAAGTCCTGTGATACCACTGTCTCACGAGGCAGCATGGCACCTAGAAATTAGTTCAGGTAGGCTTTCCACAGACACAGACATGAGGGACTACATATTGCCGAGTGGCATTAGGGAAAGCATGCAGGAGTGGTACAATCCCGGTATATCAAGCTGTAGGGAGGTATCTGTCAAGAGACTGCAATTGAACAGATTCATTTGAGGACAAGCTTTGTGGAACACACAAAAATCAGTGAGAGACTTTACCTTGGCTTGAGTGAACTTCAGATCTTTATTCAAATCGTCTATTAGTGACCCATGGAATTAATGACATGTTAACAAACATACAGGTGATGCCAAGCTGGAAGAGATACAAAAAACCTGTTGAGAACAGGGAAGTTATAAGGATTCAGAAAGCTGAAAACTGTGGGCAGAAATGAACAAAATTATGTTCTAGATGGGAGATAATCATTAGGTAGATACATTTGAAAACATAATTCAAATGTTTAGCAACACTGGAGCGTGGAATATAGGGATTTTGCTTTCCGTGATTAAAATAAACTGCAAATTAAATAGTTCACCAGGTACTTTCACTAGGCAGGTTTATTTCTATTGTAATTTCCAGTTCAGACCTCACACCTGGGAGTGGGGAGATGGGACTTTCTCTCAGCAGAGCCAGGGACTGGTATCCCACATTCTGCCCAGATGTGGGGGCACCTCTGTGCATGCATGGACAGGCGGCAGGGAGCGGAGCCCACACAGCCACGCCAGTGATGCAGGAGACAACGGTGCTCCAGCGTCCTCTGCCCAGCAATTGCCTGCAGAGCCTCTTAACCCAGAAAGACCCCATCTGATTACATTCAGGTTTGGGTTATAGCTGTAGGTCTTGAGTAGAAACTTCCATACTTGATTTCATAAACCTACGCCTGTTCATATTTCTGCACTTCACTCGGGAGCGAAATATTTAATGCACTTCTAGAAAATGGTCCTCTTTCTTATTTCGTTCTTCGTTGCAGGCAGATAATTTTCCTTGCCATCCCCCTTTGCCTAAGGAAATGTGGTTGCTTTGTACTTTGCCATCTGTACTGAGCTTCATATGCTTCTCCAATGAAGAGCAGATTCCTGAGGCCGTATGAAGTGTCTCTGCTTTCACTGGTGGCACAGTGCTGACGGCTCCCAGTTAGGATCCACTCCCAGAAGCCTTCTGGATTTGGTGGCAATTTGGAGGTACTTTACCATTTGTAGCGGTTGAAAGTGAGTCAGCTTCTGCAAGCATATCGTAAATCAGCAAGCAATATTTGGAACAACCTTTCTTCTAACACGGAACAAGGAACTTTATAAAAGTCGGATAATCATACAGCTTTCCCTATTTTATCTCTGAGCTCTTCAGTTGGACTTCCCTGAGATGTCCTTGCCTAGCTACATGCCATAAAACTGGAAAAAAAATGATGAAAATATTGGAAGGAGTGGAAATAAAATTGAACAGGGGAAAACCTAGGTACAAATCCAGAAAGAAAAATCGTTGTGTGATTTACTGTATCAGTCTGTCTTCCCAAGTGACACTCTGATTAACTTCCCAGTGGTTACACCTAGACTGGTCGTGGAAATATCACATCAGTCAAAGAAACATCAGTTAAAGGAACAGACTGGATGATTGGCTTTTATTTTTCTAATGTCCATGATATTAGGGTAGTGGCAAGAAATCTCCTAAAATCTTAAGTGTTGTAGAAAAGTCTTTGGTTTCATATGTAACCAGAAGGATCCAGGAGTACCGCTTAATACCAGTATTTATATACCCAAGACATTTGAAAAAAGGGACAGAATACAGAAAATAAAGTTTTGCACGATACTGCTGGAGGGTCAATTTGTGTCTCAGGGCAAATTGATTCCCTCATTATTTAGAAGGGCAGAAGCAAACAGGAACATCTTGCCGTAGAAAACATTAGTAAGAGCACTGAGTGAGGATGGGTAGGACTTTCTCTTTTCGCTGCCTTCCGGAACTAGTGAGGACACTTGCCTACGTAGAGTCAAGCGTGTGGATTTCCTCACTGATAACACGGGCATCCTGCTGCGTAAGTGCTGCCGGATCAGGGCTCTGGGCGGCTCCTCCCATGGGCAACTCTCATGATTAATGAGTTATTTCCAGAGAGCCATCTACTGTCAGCAGCTCACGCTGATTACAATAATAATAACAATAATAATAATAATTATAGTAACAATAATAATAATAATAGTAATAATAATAATATCTTATTCCATGGCTTCTGCCTGAAGTCAGTGACTACAGACTTCGTAACAGAGTTGTCACAAGTCAGTGAGTGCCGATGTCAGCTCGGTCAAGTGTGGTGCAGACCATAACCTCTCTGCTTCAAATGCACTGATGGGGGCTGAGGACATTGTGCTCGCCCAGGGCTGCTGCGGAGAGGGAGGAAAAGCATTGCTGAGGCAGCTTGCGGAGCTGGACCTGTAACCAGGTCACTTCCCTTCTGGCAGCTTATAAAAGTGCCAGAGGAAGTCTGCAGAGTACACTGATGCGAGGTGGAGGGAGAAATAGGGGTGGGAGAGGACAAATGAAATGTGCGTGCACACACACACATAAAAAAAAAAAAAGGAAAAAAAAAAGGAAGAACCGTAATAATTGAGTGCGTAAGACCTCTTTGTATTGAGAAGTGACGAAGTGGTTTCAAATTTAGGTCAGAAAGCGAGCACCTGTCAGCAGTGCTGAACTGTGTATTATTTTCTGCAGCTTTGCAGCCGCTGTATCCTCTTGCCTGACCTTGCACCCTAAAGTCCCTGCATGCTGAGGATCACAAACTCATGGGAGGTGACGGCAACAAACTCACGCCGATGTCTGCAGGAAGCTGGGTGGGGGCCTCAGGTTGGAAAGAAATCATCTAAAGATTGGGCTTCTGCTCAGGGGCTGGGGGAGGAGGAAGGTGTTGGTAAGCGTGGCACGTGTGCACGTGAAAGGGGCAAGTGTGGCTAGAGGTGACATCTGGCTGCATCTGCTGTTTTAACTGAGTGGAGGGCGTGTAACTCTTGCCATGCTGGAGCACAGCCATGTCTACCACAGCCAACATCCTGCTGCTGGCCGGAGTTGGTGCCGGATGCTTCAGAGGAAGGTGACACCCTCCCCTCTCACCTCAGATGATGAAGGTGGCCGGCGATTGCACAATCCTCCGCAGGGCTCAGGGAGGCCAGACAGTGACTTCAGCCCATGATGAGCTTCCAGCCTGGAACGTGGAGATAAATGGCTATTGCAGTGTCTGTCCCGGTTAGCACAACTGCAAAATGCCTCTGTAAGAATATTTAACCTTTTCCTGGATCCCGTCACACTTTTTATCTCAAGAGGACAAACAGAAGCCGGGCTGTCTTTGCCCCCTGCCTCCACCTTGGGCTGTGGTTTTAAAAATATATCGAAAACACTGCACTGGGCAACAGAGTTTCCAGTGCAATGGTTATCTTCTTACCTTTTCACGAGAGTAAGAAATCAATAGGCAGCATCTTTTCTGCTTACTTGTTTTCGAATGACAGTTATTGGCTTTTCCTCTGAACAGTAACAACGTGAAACGTAAGTACTTGGCAACCAGGTCTGCACCCAGAACAGTTTATCATTTACTCGCAGCAGGTTACACATTGTAAAATGATGGAACTGAGCCCCGTGTTAATGTTTAACCAGACGTTAACTCCATCCTGGCAGCACTTGGGTATCACCCCTTGAACAGATCTGCAGGTGCACTGCAGCGCTGAACAGCGCTGGTATCTCCACTGTAGAGCACGTACATCCAGGAGGAGAAGGGGGATATGTTTTCCTATGCAATGTACAGGACTAAGTGCTTAAAAATATAATAATAACACCACTTCCAAAGAGCACTTTCAACACTAAATATTAATGCCAATAGTATACCTGACAGGAACAATCCTGCTAGTTTTCAAAGATGTTTCTTATTAATACAATATGCAATAGTAATTTCTGTTCCAGAAATGCTGTCCTGTTCACCAACAGCACCAACCCAACCTGACAAGGACTTCTGCTTTGGTTCAGTTTACTTTTAGTGTTTGAACATAAAGTGGCTGCTACCCTTTTGGATCACAGCCAGGAGTGGAAAGCAAAAAGATTGTGTGAGAGGCTGTTTTCCACGGGTTTTTTTTAAGTCCCAACCCGAAAAAGGATGTGCCAATGACCCTGCAAGAGAGCTTGGACTCATGTGATTTCTGGTGCAGTCTCACAGATTTAGGAGATGTTTGAATAATTCGATAAAGTCCTGTTAGGCACACCACACTTGGGTGTTCATCCTCTGAAAATATGAATCTCCCTTTTATTCACCCACTGCTTGCTACACTGATATACTTTCTTTTAAAATATCTATTGCCACAAGGGCTGTATCTACTGGACAAAACTCTGTTCTTTCACAGGAACTTTTCCAGGCTGAATCCCACCCCGATCCCATTCACTCCATGAGTTAGCATTTGCCAGGGCAATTCCCTATTGACTTTTACTTTTTGGTGTGCTGAAAATTTATTCTTTAGCCTTGTTGCTTCCTTCTCTCTAGCTATTTATCTGTCTATATGATTCCCCTAACCCCAAATACACCCTGTCGGTAAACAGGACAGCAAATAGAGTTATGTCTATTCTTTTTTTCTGGCACAAAAGGGTGAGTTTTGGCTAAAATTAATGTGCTTTTCATCTGGGGAAAAGTAGTGCAGTATTTCCTTAACATATTGCCAAGTTAAATGGAAGATGATGGGAAAGTTAATATAATGACTACACCACTGGATCAGAGCTATCTGGAACCAGCTGGCTTCCCGTTTTCCATTTGTAAAATTCATGTAACACTCTCTGCTGCTGCTTCTTGGGAATTTTGTGGAAAAAAAGATTTATTAAGAATTAGTGTGACTCCTGATCAAAGGGTCAGCACTCTTTCTTCAATGGCCTGCGTCTGAGGAGGACTCTGTTCGTCTGCCTTTGATCCCAATCCTGAATCCAGACCTGGAATCCAGTTCCTGTCCATCACTGAGTCCAGTCTGGGACTTCCCCAGTGCCAGCCATTGACGTGATCATCATCCTGGGAGCTTGATACAGTTTTGTATATATTTTCATTATTTTATTTTAATTATTAATATTTTCATTAAAGTAGTTTAGTTCCTTCTAAACTCATAACTCTATTTCTCTCTTTCCCTCCTCCCCTTGAAGATAGAGGTGGGGGAGAGCATCTGTTGTTCGTCTCAGTGGCCAGTCCAGCCCAAACCACAACAACAGAGTTGAAAGAAGATATCTATAAATTTCAAACTGCAGCAGCACAAAAAATCATAAGATCCAAATTTGGTGTAGAGAAGAAAATACACAACAATGTTGTTTTGAAAACTTTGGCTCAGTCTGAGCTGAACTTTTTTAGGGTGTCAAAGTCCTCAACCCTTTTCCCTCAGTCTGGATACAAAGAAAAAGTCCACAATGCTTTGCCTTGGCTAAACGGTACACAGAAGGCTATTCTGAACATTGGGATTTGCTTAGGCACAGTGCAAAGGTGCTCTGAACAGCCACACAGGGTGAAGCAGAGGCAACTTGTTTTGTGAACCCTACAGAGGGAAGCCCTGGCAGGCACCAACGTGGCAGGGTGGACACCTTGGCTTTCCTTTTCCCGGGCTTTCCCAGGACGAGAGGCTGCTGGGCATGGAAAGCAGAAACAACCCGACCAAGTATAAATTGCACAAGAGGATGGATGAGGGGACGAGCAACTTCCACAGGACTGTGAGATATGTGTGTGTATCATAGAATAGTTTAGGTTGGAAGGTCCCTTAAAGATCACGTAGTTCCAACCTCCCTGCCGTGGGCAGGAACACCTCCCACTAGACCAGGTCGCTCTGAGCCACATCCAGCCTGGCCTTGAACACTTCCAGGGATGGGGCATCCACAAATTCTCTGGGCAACCTGTTCCAGTGCCTCACCACCCTCAGAGTGAAAAATTTCTTCCTAATATCTAATCTAAATCTCCCCTCTTTCAGTTTAAAGCCACTCCCCCTTGTTCTATCACTATATGCCCTTGTAAAAAGTCCTTCCCCAGCTCTCCTGTAGGTCCCCTTTAGGTACTGGAAGGCCGCTATAAGGTCTCCCCAGAGCCTTCTCTTCTCCAGGCTGAACAACCCCAACTCTCTCAGCCTGTCTTCATAGGAGAGGTGCTCCAGCCCTCTGATCATCTTTGTGGTCCTCCTCTGGACCTGCTTGAACAGGTCCATGTCCTTCTTATGTTGGGGACTCCAGAGCTGGACGCAGTACTCCAGGTGGGGTCTCATGAGAGTGGAGTAGAGGGGCAGAATCACCTCCCTTGACCTGCTGGCCACTCTTCTTTTGATGCAGCCCAGGATGCGGTTGGGCTGCAATCACACATTGCTGAGATATATATATATATTTTCTCTTACTATGTGGACTACCTGGCTCATGCACTGACTGGGAGGCAGGTCCAGGGCAGGATGGGGAGGGCCAGGAAGGGGCTCACGGGGCACTGCTGAGGTGATCGAGGAGGAGGAGGAGAGCTGCAACCATGTGGGAGACAAAGCAGCAGTGGTGGTGGCGGTGGCATATCTTGCTGAGGTCAGATTTTAACAGGTGCTTCAGAAATCAGCTGTGCTTTTAACAGCTGCCTGGCTTGCTGTACCAAACACAGCCCCGAAGCGAGCCAGCTTTTATTCCTGAGGCATGCAAAAAGGTCTGCAGCTTCAGCTCAATGGGATGTGGTGAGCGGGTTTATACCGAATAAGTCCAAGAGGTAAATCCTCCGCGGAGATGCAGATCTCCTCCCTCACCCCTGCGCAGGGGGCTGGGGACAGAATGCAGCCCAGCAGAGCGACAGCTCTCTCTCCCAGTGTGACACCTCTCTGTTGGTGCCAGCTGAGTCCTGAAAGCTCTGCTTTGGAGAGATGAAACACAAGCTCGTATATTGAGATGGGACAGCTCTAGGGCACAGCCACACTTGGCTCTGTTTATTTCATTATCTTTCATTAATTCTTTGGTGTTCATCCTACCAGAAACATAATAATAATCAGACAGATAGATTAAACAAACCGGAATCTCTGCCTAAAGATTCAATAAAAATTGAGCTTAACCGTCTAGTAAGATGAAACAAACAAAAAAACCTCTTAATTAATTTTCCTTTCCATCTTCCCTTCTATTTAATTTAATTAAAAATATTCTGGGTCCAGAAGTAGAGCTATCAAAATCCTTTGGGAAAGACATCCATTTCCAGCTCAACCAGAATGAAGTTTGCACGGAGTCTTGTGTGGGGACTTGCGCTTTTATGGCTTGCAGCCTGTTTTCTCAGTTACAAAGAGATGTTGCTATCTCAGTACTGGAAGTGCCTGTATCAGCAGAATTTCTGAAGCTCCCGAAGTTTGTCTAATACTGTTGGTTTGTTTTTGTTTAAAAATTATAGTACAAGCCCCCAAAGCCCAACAGAATGAAACAATGAAAACAGAAGTGACCGAATGACTCCTCCAAGAGGGAGCCAGGAGCCCCCTGAGCCCAGGCATGTCCCGGCATGACAAGCTGCCGTTGGACTCTGCACCCACTCCCCTCAAATGAGTTCATTTAGCAAGTCTCCATCCCTACAGGAGCATATCTTATAGCCGATTTATTTTGATCACCGTCACTGCAAAAACAGACCAACCTGCCAACAAATACTAGCATTGTTCAGTAAAATTAAATTGCTGCTATGGCTTCCTCAACACAAAGTCAGAAATCAGTGGTCAGAGGAGGGCTAGAGCGATGCCATGTTTTCTCAGCATCGTGTACCTGTGCCATCCATGTCATCTGAGCCACCAGGACATTCCAGCCTTTCCTTTCTGGCAGCACTGATGGTCCTGCAGGAAGATGGAAGTCAAGGGATGATGTGACAAGCCAGGATTGGGGGCAATGCAAGGCCTTCTTTTCCCCATCCTCCACTGCTTAAATCTTGTTGCTATAGCTGTTATAATTAATTCAAATAAAGACCTTAACTGCTCAAAGCCGTCTTCACATTTTCCATCACTGAAGCTCTACAGGCCAGTGAAAGGCATTTCTAGGAAAGTGATACCCCGGGATATCTCTAGGCAATAAATTATCCTTTCCCCACTCCCCCTCCCCACTCATTTCATTTAAAAGTGAAGGGTGCTGAGTTTTATTAGGCCCCCTCTTGTCATCACAGCCTGTGATTTGCAGTCCCAGGGCCAGACTTCTCTTCCCTTTTTTCTCCCAAGCTCTGCGAGATCGCATTACATTAGACAGCAAGGTCTGCCAGGTCACAGCCCCGGTCGCTGTCACCCACTTCCCGTTTCCTGCAAAATCCATACGTGGGAACATTTTCCCTTCATCTTTGTGGAAAAAAAAAAAAAAAAAAAAGAGATGGCCCGAGGGTTTGTCTGTGCAAAGTCTGGCAAACAAAGACACTTGCTGTATTTGTGTGTGTGCGTATTGATGTGCACGGCTCTACCTATGAGCCAGATGGAAAGAAAACCTGAAAGAGAAAGGAGGGAACATGGTTAAATCTGGGTATCTGGAAAACACATTTCCCACTCTTGTACCACTTGTCACCACCTTTCAAGCAAGCCGTCACCCTGACAGCAATGTACCGCTGTTGAGCAGCATCCCCCTCACTGCCTGGGCACATGGAGCGTTGGTCCAGCTGCCGCTCCAGGATTTGCCAATTATTAAGCTCAAAGCAAAGTAAAACAAACACTGACGCAAGCATCAGTGACAGCAAGGGAGCAGACTACATGTTTTCCAAAAACATTTTTGATGTGAGACCCCTGGGGACCCAGGAGGATGCTCAGAGAGTAACATTTATGCCCACATCCTTGCAAGTATAGGTGTGAGTTAATATGGTATTTCATTTGTCAAACGGCACATGCACCCACAACTTCGACCTGTGCATACCGGCGTAGCCGGGCACACAAAGCACCAGGAGCCTCCCTGCCCTGCACGCCCGACCAAGGGGGAGCACCACGAGGTGCCAGCGGAGGGATGAACCAGGGTCTCTACCACCCTCCCTGAGCAAACACTTATGGCTGTGGGAACACTGGTGAGTGACAAAAAAGACCTTAGGACTGTCCAGGAGAATCTGAAACCTTAGATGCTTTTGCTCCCAAGTGACTTATCCAGCAAGTTATGAACTAGAATCACTACAGGGGGATCATCAAGGGTATCACTGCAGTCTCAGTACTGGAAGACAAAGACGGTTCCCCTCAGGGGAGTGGGAGAACCAAATCATTTTCTTTCTTCTGTGTCTCTTGCATTAATCCCTTGTGAGCCGCCTGTCTTCTGTGTTAACATAGCCCACAGCCAGAGCTGAAATAGAGGGCTGACTTTATCAGACTCTGCAGGTTAGCTCATTCTCCTTTATGGAATCAGTAACAGGAAGGAATTTTCTTTCTTATCTAGGAAGTGAACCTAAAATTGCTTTTCCTCAGGCTTCTGGTTTAGCTGAATGGTATTTGCTATTAAGAAACAGCAATTGTTCGCTGTAGCAGAGTGGGGCCCCTTTCCCTGGGAGGGCAATGGAGATGGCTGTGCCAGCATCTGGAGTGAGCACAGCAATCTTTCTCTTATGAATTATTAGCAGCACAAAGCGGTTATGCAGTGGAGGTTTAACCACGTGCTTACCCAGCGTCTGAGGCAAAACAAAAATGGCGTGGACCTTCAATACGGCAAAGCTGTGGGTTTGAATATTTGGCATTTACAGTGTAAGTCTCACCATATTTGGTGTTTTTTCATAAGGGTTCATCTTCCCTAAATGTTCCGTCTCCTGAAGCAATATTAACAAATAGGGATACAAGACTTCTTCTTGAAGGTAAGCTTCCAAGCCTTAAGACCAAAAAGAAATTTGAATATGTGATTCTTGAAGACTCTTTAAGTATATTAGGCATAGAAGAGTGTACTGCATACAAGGAGAGCCATGACAGACCAGCCCTGCTCTATTCAAATGGGACAAGGAACAAGACAAAGCAAAAGGAAGGAAGTTGGTTGGAGGGGAGCTATGTGGAGCTTCAAAGAGAAAGGCAGAAGAGACTTGACCTTACCCCGGGGTGCCAGTGAGAGTCTGGGAGATTCACATAGCGGGTGATGAATCTGAGAAGGAAAGATGGTGCTGGTAGACACAGTCTGTGTGAGCTCCTTCCAGAGCAGACGGGAGAAAGTGGCAAAGAGCTAACCAAGAGTTAATCAATGCCTGGGTAAGGGACGTCGCAGTAAGCACAGGAAGAAAAACAAAGTGTTGGAAAGGAAGAAAATACTCAACAGTTTCCAGTAACAAGCCAGGGTGATGAAAAGGGAGGAGAGAGAGGAATAAAATCTGACAGAGGAGATGCAAAAGGAGGTGACAGTAAAGTTAACGTCAGTGAGAGAGGCAAGTGGAGCATTGCAAAGGAAAGCATTCAGTGGCTGGCTCTGCATAGCCAGATGAGAGGGTCAGGGTACAGGCAGAACTTTTGAGTAGAGTACAAATGGAGAAAACAGAATAGAGAGATAAGGTGGTCAACACCAGGGTGCTTCTGCAGTCCAAGGTGTTACTGAAGTCACATGGGTTATAGAAGGCAGGGAAATAAAAAGAGGATCAAAAGCCAAGTTGACAACGAACTCAAAAAGCAGAAGCAAAGATGGTGCTTGCCAAGAAGCACCAAGAGGAAGAGGAGATCCCAGGGAATGTAAAGAGCTCAGGAGGCAAAACCATTATGTACTGGAATGAAATACTGAGATGAATGGGCAAAAAAGGGGGTTTCTCCCAACCAAATCTGCTGTACAGTAGCAGAGCTGTCTCCCCTCACTACGTATATGCTCCAAAACCTAAGGGGTTTGGTTTTAATATCATATCATTGGGGTGCCACTCCAACATTAACTGCAGGCAAAAAAATCAAAACTGATGGAAGTATCCTGGCCTGGGACTCAGGTGAGAAGAAGGACTGCTTGGCATAGCACAAGTTAGCTGAGGGGGAAAACTGCAGCCCTTCTCATGTGGGGTGTGAAAAGGGTAAGATAAGAGGGTGTCTGACCTCTGCCTGGAAGAACAGGGCTTCTGTTAGCGGGGCAGTCATATTTGCAAGGAGTCTTGGATATCAAAACACAGTGTGGCAGGTACAAAAACAAAGTAAGAAAAAAGCAAAGGCGGCCCAAACAGACACTGAAGCAGCACAGTGACACTTCACATTGTGTGGCACTGTTAAGGAATAGCAAAGCTTTATAAAGCTTGTTAGCTTATAGCTTTTAAACTTGTCTACCGATGGTGAGTCACTTGCACGTGTCTGACCAAATATCATGCAGCATTTTGACAGGAGGCTTAGCCTGGACCCTCTCTGATTCAGAGCTACCAAGTACGGCACATTCCTAATTAGGGCAGATGCAGGAGAAAGAGGCAATGCTTTGTGTCAACAGGCTCACCCTTACCAGCCATGCACTGCCAGCAAGAGGGTTTCCAGCCTACTGTATCGTTTGGGCTTCTTTCACTCTTCCCACTTCTCCCTCCTCTGGTGTCTCAGCTCCTTCTCCTCCTTCTCCTGACCCCGCCGGACCGCTGATGAGCAGCAGCAGAGGCTGTCCGAGGGTGAAAAGAGGTCTGGCAGGTCGGGGCAGAGCAGCAAACAGTCTCAAAGACCAGAAGGGGTGGCTGCTGCAGGAGGCATTGCACCCTGGGGCACCGCAGTTGTGACACCGGCACGGGTGGTGGCTTTGCCTTGCTCTTTTCCATGGCACTGAGAAGCCAGCTTGCAGTGAGACTTCTGGCCCTCAGCGAGTTTTGCCTGGCTATCTGAGAGGAGGATTTATTCCAGGGGTTTGTCCTCTTTTCTGCAGTGGTTTTTCTACTCCAAGTGTATGAAGCATTTGAAGTGAGTCTGATTTCCCTGGCAGTCCCAGGGGGAATGAGGGGAAGCCTCAAGGAGAGGCAGAAAATTGAAGATTTAATGACTTATAGATGGTCTGCTCAGCCCCCTGCTTTCTGGGAAGATTAAAAGCTTGACCTGCTTCCTATGTATCTCACGGCTGAAATTTTGTTTTATTTGAACAGAGCAATGCCAGGCCCGTAAGACCTGCTGCTCCATTTCTTCTGCCGGGAAATGCACCGTAGGGAGCGAGGGTTCGTGACTCAGACCTCTCCACGGGTCAGAGGGCAAAAAAATGGGGACAAAATACTTTTAAAAGTAGACTTCAGAGTGGCACATGAAACATTAAAATCTGATTGAAAACTGTGTACAGCTGTGAATGTGTCTCCTCTTCTGCATAAGTGAACATTCCCGAGACTCCAAAAAGTAGGGCATTTGGGGAAAGAGTTCAGGTTGTTAAATCAGCAGCAGATATACTTCTAAACAAATTGCCCGAGAACCCCTGCCAGGCTGGGGTGCCACAGACACCTGTTTTCTTTCTTACAATTAATTTCTTGATTATTAACCCCCCTTTCATTCTTTCCATTGCCCTGTGAATGGCAAAGATATTGTCTGAAAGAACTAGATTAAAATTTCGGGGTAAGCATCCAGCGTTAAGTTCCCTAGTCTAGAATTCATATAAAACACCAGCACAACTACAGCTGGTGAAATTTCTGGCCTGAAAACACTCAACTCTCTGACAGAGCACTCCCAAACCTACTGTGTATCTTTTGGACCGGTTGTCCTGTCTCATGCCAAGACCCCTTATTGTGGCTTTAATTTCCATATTGGGCATACAGTCTTTCTACTCACATTCTGTCAAGTAATAAGGTCTAAATTCCCCCATGTATAATTACCTCTAAAGTGAAAGACACGTTTGTAAAATCATAGCAAAGCAAACTTCATAAGAGTTTGTAAATACATGAGTATTTAAAAGCCTTTCATAAAGGCTTCTAAAAACTCTTTCTTGAAGTTTCTTCCTCCTCCTAAAATTAAATTTGAAATTTTCACAGCAAATTAGGCAAAATTTTGCCTCAAGGGTAGAGTTTTGCTTGGTGTAGGCTTTCAGCCCAGATCAAACTGGTTTCATAAACTTCTGAAACATGTAATGAACCTGTCCCAAGTTTAGAGTTTGCATTGTTACCCGATACTGGCAAAATTAAACCTGTCTTCATTGTGAAAGGTAGCCCAAGGTTTAATTTTTAAGCTGACAAGGCAGCAATAGACAGCAAAGTTGATGGTATTACATAGAAACTGAGCCCCGTGCTCATGATTCAAAACATGCTGGGACATTCATCTCCAAAGCACCAAAGTACTTCTGCTTCTTTGACACTTCGAGAGCATACAAACAGCACCACGGAGATCACAAACAGGTTTAAAGTCACACGTGGTTCAGTCCATTGCTGGATCTAGGTTCAGCTAAGCATGGCAATATATGAAATCCAACCATGGAGGATCTCTATGAACACTTCAGCATCCCTCATCCATCTACTGTGTTGGCATTTTAAATGTTCAGATATAGATACAGATATATATGAAAGACACAGATTTTTTTTTTCCTATTTCCGTTTAGCTTTAATGTGGTGACAGCTTGTGGTTCATCTAGAGAAGCCTACAGAGAAATTTTTCATCTTTTCCTCTCCAAAAACACTGTCCCAGTGTATCTCCGTGGAGACAGAACAGCCCTAGTCTCTTGCAAGGTCTCTGGGTTATCTGACGAAACCAGACACAAAAAGAGTCTTTAACTGTCACATTAAGAAGTAGTTAACAGGGGAGTGATCTGCCCCAACTCTTTCCTTTCTGAAGTTGAGGCGAAGCAACTGGAGTCAGGGTACAAAGGAGGATGCGACGCTGGGTGACTGGCAGGGCTGTAAGTGTTTGTAGCTGTGAGAGGAGGGGAGGGCAGAGCTGAGTACACACACGTACATGCTGTTTAGGCAAAAGTTAAAGGAGAACTATAAAAAACTATTCAGCTCCATTGCAGGCTTTTAAGGTGAGAGATCATGCAGGCATGTCAAGCAGCAAGCAGAAAGGTCTTTTGGTGCTAATGTCTGAAGCTGTGAAAACGGGACATTTTTCCTGTTGGTGCTGCAATAATCCACCGTGCAAGGCAGGGTTAAATTTCCTCTTTCATCACATGCCAGTCCCTCCAAGTGTTGCTAATGTCTGAAATCAAATCTGAGTGTCTCCCCAGCTCATGTGATGCCCTGAGCCTCTTTTTTCTCTTTGGGTCTCCATCCCCCTGAACATGTCATCACATTAAATATGTATTATTTAAGTTGGCCTGTGGGAGAAGCAGTGACTGTGTCATGCACTAATAAGGGTGTTTTTAGGAGGATTACCTCCCAGGGCTGTGTCTTGGCCACTGGCCTGAGAGCATAACCATAATAAACAGATTTGCACCTGACTCTTTAAAATATTATTACTCAATTGCTATTTTTATTTACTCTCCTTAATCCCCTCTGCCTTCCCCCCTTGTACTGCAGGACGCTTCAAGGTTCCAGGGAAGCCCGCTGACCTCCACGTTACCACTCCTATGTGTGCATGTACACACAAAGTGGGACCAATCTCCCCACTACAAAAAAAGCTGGGAAATAACAACATCTTGTTTTTTCCCTCCAGGACACAGGCCTTAAAAGGGCCTTGATATGCCTCAGTGGCATTTTTATGTTAACCTGGAAGTAGAATCCACACTTGGATAAAGAGATCCTTCTCGCCTTTGGGACTGCTCTCTTCAAGGGTTATTTGTGCCATAAGAGCCTAGTGAGGACACAGGTAAATATTGGCTGAAGAGGAACTCCAAGCAGAAAGAGGGAGCTGTAGACTGGGCAGGCACCAAGTGGTCTGAAGTGTGCCCACAGTGGTGGGGGAACAGGTCCAAGGGAGCTCCACCCTATGGTTTTGGAATAGGACATGTCCTGTTTTGTTTCATTATAGTAATGCTTCCTACTGCTGTGCTCCGTGGACATAGTTGAACCAGAGGAAGATACAGGTTCAGCTTCTTTTTTCCTCACAAGACTTGGAGGATCTCACCTCATTTGTCTGACGCCTGCTACTTTTGCCAGAGTACTGGAGGGAAAACTTGTATCTCTCAGAATAACAAGACAGAATTTCTTAGGCTTTGACTAAGAGTTGAGTAGATGCGTGCTGTCTACAAACTGGTGCAGTTTACAGAATTACCTGTTAGCTTCAAGAGGACCAACTAATGAACACGAATGACAATACATCACCCAAAAGATGTCTGACTAATGACCCATTGGGAATTAATTTTACTGCTAGTCCTGCAAAAGAAAAGTACATTGCCACCGTGAACTCACATCACCTTGCCATGACACTTCTTCAAAGCAAATCACTTCTCAAGCTTGCACCACAACATTCTCAAATTTGTTTCAAGGTTCTAGCTTCAATTCCCAGTTCTTCCCAACCTTTCTTTGACTAGCTCTCACATTGCTGTGAAAATATGTGATATTGGAAGGGTTTACTGTAAATAAGGAGTGGAAGAAGCTGAAGTGGCAGAGTCCACATCCTGGCTTTGTCAGCTCAAGCATGGACAAAGCTGGCCATCAGTATGTCAGGGGCCCCAGAGCCTGCTGACCTTCTGATGAGGATAAGGTCATGAGGATTGGGAGAGATGGAAGTGTGGATAGGTCCAGGGCAGGACAACACATGCAGAAGGTAAGAAGGTGCTTAAGCATCATCATCCCACCATGCCAGGTGTGTGAAGAAGGCCATGTGGAGCCAGGGCACTTACCTCCTTCCACTCTCCTGGGTGTTGAGGATCAGCTCACGGCCATCAAACTCCAAGCAGTATTTCACCTTCTGAGTCCCACCAGCTGCCACAATGTTTCTAATGGGTACTCTCCTGCACAAGAGTAACAGAATCCAGCTCAGCTTGGATTTTGGAGCCTCTTGGAAGTCAGTGGAAATGGAGTGAGTAACCTCAGCTGAAAGTTTGGCCTTCTGTCCTTAATAAACTATAACCAATGAGTTCAGGAAAAGTTCTCCTATGTTGTCTTTCTCTGTCATTAATTTCTCTTACAAACCAACATTCAACTCAAGGCAACAAAAAGCTGGAAACAGTGGTCAGGTGCGAAGGTGGCAGATATTTCCATATGAAGCAGGAATGTGGGTAGGGAGATGGGGGCCAGTGGGGAGAGAAAGGATTTTTGCAGAAAAAAAACTTGGATAGACAGAAGAATGTGCCACGAAGAGGTGTTTTAAATCTCCAAATGTAGCAGCCAAAGTAAATAAAAAGTCATTTTAAAAAAATTTTAAAATTGCACATTTAAATCTAATAAAATCTTTTACTTAATTCTTAATCCAGTTTCAACGACTTGCTGTCACTTGAAGTCTTCTTTTGAAATGTCTCTGATTTTTGGTGCATTCTCTGAAATTTGAGAAGAAGCCACTTGAAAGAAAACCTAAAATCTCTGCAATAAATTAAGGAATTTTTTACATTTTTGCCTGTGTAACTGGAGAAGATAGGATTGATAGGCTAAGACCAGTGCTCATAGAACTCAATGCAGGCCATTTACACTAAATCTAAATCAGTAAATAAATACGGGTGATTTGCAAGAGTTCCCATTATCATGATAGATTAATCCAAAATATACAAGCAGATTGAAGAAGCTGAAGCCAGAGTATTTCAACAGACAAAGGGCGGGTCCATTCTTATTTTACTCATTAAGAATTAGTAACAAGGAAGAAAGAATTAGGGAAAGATACTGACAGGAAGGAAGGTAAGAAGCAAAGAGCAAAGAGTTAGGGCATCACACCATCATATTGTTTATAGAGCGGAAGACTTATGAATCACAAAGAGACAAAATTAAACAAAGGTCATTTTCTTTTTCCAGAGAACTGCCAGTCCAATGCCAACTAATGAAAATGATGAAAACCAAAATGATTAATGGGACAAGAAAGATGGACATTTCCTGTTCCTTTGGTTTACAGGCTTACAAAATCAAAGAAAGGCCAAACGCTACCCTCCAAAGCATATCCAGAGTGTTCAATGGTTTTATCTGGATAGAACAGGCACAGAAACAAAAGGGGAAAAGCAATTTTAAACATAACCTCATCACCACATCTCTTAATCAATAACCACCTACCAAAACATTTTGACTAGCTTTCTGGTCTTCTTCCTTTTCTGATTTCAAATGGCATAGACCAAGATCACTGGAGGAGTCTGGGGGTCTGAATCCTTCACTTGTCGTTGCCTATGCCTACCTCCAACTTTCTCTAATCTTGGGGAATTGATTCTGATTAGTATTTATGGAGAGGGAAATAACATTTATTTACTCCAGATGATAGGTGTTAGGAGCTGTCGAATTCTAGTGAGATGTGGGTGCTTCTGAACAGATTGTGTGGATATAATCAAATATAGTAGAAAATATTAGCAATTAGGTCAACATTGTCCAAGGCTGGTGTTGATGCTTAGCATTTCAAGACCTTACATTAATAAGAAATTTATTTAGGCATTGAAGTCAATGGGCAATCAAAGTGCTCATCACATTAGTATCAGAGACCATTTACTTATGTGCCTCACCAGAGATAAGGACATAGGCTTCTGTGTTTGAAAATACTGGCCTTGGTTATGAATCGAAGTGTGTTATCCCTCCTTTTTCTTAGCACAGGAAGATCCTGTGGTTAGCTCTGACAGCAAGAGCAAGCAATTATCTATTACAATTATTCTGTAACTCGGTGTCCTTACAAAAAACCATTTTACAAGAGAGCTGAAGAAATCAGCTATTTTTGCTTGGCAAAACAATGGCTGAGATGGGATGTGACTGCTGAGTGTAAATACATCAAGGAGGAGTCAACCTGAGGGAGGTGAAAAGAGCTATTTAAGCTAAAAAGTAACCTTGGCACATGAACAAACAAATGCTAACTGGCCATGAATAAAATTAGGAAAAGTAGAAGTAGGTTGCCAATGATCCAAACAATGAGGGAAGGAAGGACCTTTCCAATAGAAGAACTGCAAGCACAATACAAAGTACTTTTAAGAAGACGTTTAACTAGTTCCTGAAAGGGAATAAGAGGATTCATTCTGTTGCTGTGGCTGAGCAGTGAGGCCCGGGATCACTTCCATGTCAGGTTGATATTCGGGTGAATGATGCCTTTCTTCTGCCTCCTTGCATCCTCTTTTACATTAACAAAGAGTGCGAGGCCAGTAGTAGAAAGCAAAGCAAGAGGGATGCTTGCACAGCATGCCTCAGTCTGGTCTTTTTCCTGGATATTTAGGGAACCAAGAAAGTAGTCAATGTTACGGAGTCAACTCTCATCTGGGTCCCTCTTGTGATACTGGAGGTCTGGAGCAATGTGCCCAGAAAGTCACCTTTTATGTTTCTATCAGTTAATACTCCCCTATTTTCTAAATTTGTAAGATATTTAAAGAAAAATACCCCACATTTCATATGTAGAAAAAGGCAAAACATCCCAAGCACACTTTGTTATCTCGAAGCCAGACACACCGAGAGAGAAGATCGTTCGCACAGCTAAATAACTAATCTTTAGTTAATTAAACTAGTGTTGATTATTAAACTGAACACCTCACTGCAGTCCTTACAATGGTCTGTAGGACCACAGGAGAGCTCTGATCCTTTGACTGGCATGCTAACACAACTTTTTCTCTTTGAAGGGTACTTCCTTTTTCAGATGCTACATTGCTGATTTTTCTGACTTGTTTTTTGCCCTGTCACTGTAAAATCTCCTTAATCACATGCACTTGTTTGCTATATATAAAGAACACAGTAACTTCTGCTGTGTCAAGTGAAATCACACCAGGTAAAAATGAAAGTTCTTCTAAAAAGTAGAGTTTGACTATTAAGATTTAATGTGACACATCTCTCATTCAGCTGCAGGCAATGACACTCCATTCTTTCCAAAATGATGGACCTGTCTGCTTGTTCTGATAAAATAACTAAATTGTGATGATCAAACTGAATTTACAAAGCTATTTTCTAGCTTTTTCCAAAACTTCCACAAACTCAACAGGCTACTAAACCTCAAATATCTCATACACCACCATTTACTTTACCATCAAACTTCTAGCTGCAAAGTTCATTCATTTTCTCACCAAGAGGTCTCACTAACCACTTATCATCACCCAGCAGAACACACTGGGTTCTCGTCTCCATGGAGTACATTCCCCACCACTTGAAGTTTCTACCAGGAGAACGTTCTCTGCAACTTTTATGTGATGTTGTCACTTTATTTGCGTCGTCTCTGTCCCTGGGCTGACTGACAAGCCAGTTTTGTATTGAAAAATACAAGGCCCAAGTCCTCATCCCTTGGAAGAGCAACTCTCCCACCAACTTCAGACAAAGTCTTCAGACTGTCACCTGCCACGTTGCTTGGGTATTAGTGCCTGCCCGCTTGCCTCAGGAAAAAAGCAGCAAAGACTCCAGGCTCACCATCATCTTGAGGAGGATCTTTTCACCGTCCTTGTGAACAGGTGTTGGTTAACCTCATTTCCTGGGTGCAGAGTGTGCAGACTGCCTTTGTGTCCTGGGAAGTGATCCATGCACAACTCCCTCACTTCTCAGGACCATTATCATCAACTCTTCCTCTTTGCTGGTCCTTTGGAAAGGGGATAATCTTTCCCAGGCTGTTCATTACTGTGAACAAGAGGAGGAGGGGCAGGAACAGCAGCCACAGTTTGACAAATGACCCTTAGTAACAGATTAAACAAATGGTAAAAATTAGTTGTGCTACAAACTCCCTTAACTCCCTCTCGCTCCACTTCTGCACAAGCGCCTTCCTTCCCACCTGCATCCATATAATAGGCTGAAAGAGATCTTCTCAGGGTCCTTAATTAGCAGGAACACATTAATGGAGAGGAAGGATGACCAAAGCACACACAATTAGTCACCGAATATAATTGTAATTCAGGACAGATTCAGTGACTAATTGATTCTCAAGTCCAGCATTGCCCGGGCACCAATAGGAATGTCCGGCATGAGAGCGCTCTGCCTCCAGTAATCACTTTCACACCAAAAACTGTGTCACAATGACTTACATCAACAAAAACAACCAGTGTGTTTGCAGCTGAGTCAATTGTTAACTTACCCCACTCAATGGTCCCTGACACTCCCTGGAAAAGAAAAGGTACAGACTTGGTGCAGACCTTCTAGCTCCCACTTGGAACTGAGGAGATGGCTGGGGTTTCAGCATGATCAGTCAGTTTAGGAGCACAGGACTGGCCAAATTCCTCTTAAGTCTGTCAGACGTTTTTGAAAGACCCCTTCTTGTAGGAATATATTCACACCTGGGAGCTTGAACACAAAAATAACGGCTCTGCATCTGGAAATCTCTAAGGTGTGGATTAGTAGAGGCTGAGAAAATAGACCTCTGGCCTTATCTGGTATGTTCATTCTTATGATCTGATGCTGGAGGCTGCGCAGACATCCTTGCCTTCCTGCTCAGCCTGCCCCCTCATGTCTCTTCGTATAACCAGCCAGCTGGTAGTGAAAGTTAGCGCTGGGACATACCTCATATCCTTTGCATGACCATGCTGACGTCTCATCTTTTTCTAAGCTTCATCTGAAAAGGGCCATTTTTTCTCCTGCTGTTGCTTTATGTTTGTCTTTTAGTGCATTTAATGATAGCATTTGCATGGAGGTAGTCAATCAGGTCAAGCTGTCTTCTACTGCCTTTTCATTTTGATTAAGGTGGCCAAGTTCTGCCCTGTTGTTAAGCAGGTGCATCTTTTAACCTCACTAGAGAGTAATGTGTTTCTTTCAGCAAGTCCCTTGTTTGAGGGCAAATTGCTTGAATAAAAGCTCTCCTCCCACTTCTGCAAGGGAGACCTGGACTCTGATGAGTTATTTTTCCTATGTGCAGGGGTCTTCTCCTGAGGCAATCAGAGTTCTTGCCATAGGGTGGGATCCAAAATGTGGCCGAGTGAGGAGTGCTTGACCTATGGGAGACTTTAGGCTATACCTGTGTCTTATTTCTGAAAACCATGGCAAAGACCACCTAACCATGCTTTAACCTGTCTCTCATTGATGTTGTAAATCCCAACCACTTCTCCCACACCACTAAGCATATAAAACATGGAAAAGCTGAAGCTGCAGAGTTGCTCTCCTCACTATACCTCTGTGCTTGTTTGTTTTGTTTTTTTTTCAAACAAAAGGATACTGCATCAGCAGGTTAAAGTAGCTGATTTTCTTTATTTTCTAATTTTCCATCACAGTGAAGGAGATTAGTCTGAATCACTCAGCACTTCACAGGAACAGTTTCATTTTAAATCACCTGTGTTAAATACAGATTTGGAGAATGAAGGTGGAAGAGTTCAAAGAGAATTCAAAGTTGAAGAAGACAATAGGGAGCCTCAGTAGTGTACATTTGTTGTGTTTGGTGTTTGCTGAACTGCTAAATTTTCAGTGAAATATTTGGAAGATCCTTTTGGGCCAATGCTGTGTCACTGCCTCCCAGTGTAATCTCCTTTTGCCGTACCGCTACTGCTATGAATCTTTTGGTGTGTAATAAACACTGATACCTAGTCAGTGTGTTGTGAAGGACTCCATGCTATAAGTGTGGAATTTTTATTCCTAAAACTTTGAATTGCATCAGGTTACACATTTCAATCTCCATCTATAAAACTACATCTGAAACGCCTGGATGGTGAACATTGAATGTTTGCCTGGAAAGTCCTTCTTTTCTAGTTTTACTTTCATCTGCAAGTGACATGTCAAAAGAATAGCCATTCTTACTCATATTGGGGCAGAAATCTGCATAAGGCCAGATTGCTTCATGAGATCAGATAACGTCAATAGTTTCAGCATGTGAATATCTTCAACCATAGCCTATAAAGAAGTAGCCAATTTGTGCAGGTGAATATACACACAAACACACACATGCACAGGCACGCACACACATACACACACACACACAAAATCAGGAAGAGGGAGTACTTGTGGAATTTAAAAAAAATCTTCTGCATTTTGCCTTAGAAATCCCTAAGTGTGCATACCAAAGAGAAGGTTTATCCTGCGTACCCCTAATGCTGCTTTTCCCAGCATGGTGTCCTGATGGTAGCCAGAGAGGCCTGAGGAGTTTGGGGTGCAAAGGGTGTCTGAACTCTCATCACAGGCCACCCTCAACACCAGCACACCTCTACAAATGGGACCAACCTGAGGCCCACTGTCCTGGAGGCAACTTGACCTCTGCCCTTCACTGCAAAGGAAGGAGGAAAGTCTACAGGAGATCTCAGAGAGATTTCCTTTCGGCTCATGGAAATAGAGCTGTAGAGAGTGCATACAACCATCTTGTAAACAACTACTCTACTTATTGTGAGTAATACCTCATTTGGAAACAGAAATGACCGGGTCTTTTAAGAGTGATGCAGGCTTGACTCCTAAAAAAAAAGCACATGGGGAATGTTTTGGGGTGAAGAGTGAAAATGTGCCAACTCACTTCAAGTGAAATCCTTGAAAGATGGACTTGTTGGACGAAGTGTCTGTGTAGCCCAACTTACTTATTTATTTTTATATCCAAAGTCATAAAGTAGGACTTCAACAGACCACTGACCCCCTCATCATCCTAGATAAAAATTGATTTCTCATTTAAGAGCCACCAAATAGTTTGTTTCAATAAGAACCTGTTCAAGGAACTTTGCTGCTTACACGGGGTTCTATTTTTGTACAGAGAGATGATTAAATCATCGGTTTTGTTTGCCATTAGCAATGCAAATAGCAGTGTGTGGCTGAGTCACCATAAACCCAACACTCTTTCAGGAAAACTGTAGTTAAGCCTGTCACAAGTGCTTACCTCCATGTGATGTTAGAGTACACCCCTATTGCCCCAGGACATTCAGCCCCGCTGGAGGCTATTGGGCTGATCACAGTGACTGTGGTGGGAACATTGCAGCCTACACAGCCTGCCACAGTCCAGAGGACACTGCCTTCTTCAGGCATGCCCTTTTGCCCACTTACATCAAGAGTATAATGCTAAGTTGGCATAATGGGCCAACTGCTCAGCTGTGTAAATCAGTTTAGTTCCCTTTGAGCCATTGGCTCTAGCAATTAACTGCAAAGGGAAGTCTGGTCCAAAGTACCAGAGAGTTTGCTGTTGTCTTTTGTTGAGATTATGAGAACAATACCACTTTCTGGTTCTTGTACCAAACTGTGACCCCCTCTCCAACTCAGGCTATGATATACTCTTTAAACCCGGTTGTATTATCTATTCCCTTTCAATATTTCACAGTAATTTCCCATTCTCATTAGGGACCTTATAGGACAATGACATTACAATTCTCATGTGGGATGTTCAGCAAGAGTACAGACATGATTCTGAAATGCTGCGTTCAGGCTCTGGGTCCCGTGAGCCCCTCAGTCGGACAGTGTTCATGTCCACACTTGGGTGATGCAATTGTTGTATGCAAGGCAAATGAAGTGCGAAGTGAAGTAAGTTTGCTATAGTTGTGGTCTGAGATTGCAGCTCCGCTTCTGAGGTCAGGTCCATCCTTAGTAAAGTGCTCCAGTGAAAAGAATTGCCTCAACAAGGGCCAAGTTTCTAAAGAAGTAACAAACCAAGAACCAAATCATTGCCCGTTGCGAAGCTGGGTAATATAACTCCAAAGTTTTATCAGAAGAAACACATAGAGCGATTTAGGTTGGAAAAGACCCTTAAGATCATTGAGTCCAACAAATGCCGCCTTCTTTTTTCCCTCTGAAGGATTAGTCTGACACAAACACATTGATTTCATTGAATCAGCATAAATTACAATCTTCTCTAATTGTGCAAGCCAGGAGTCTCACAAGAATGTTTCCCAGTAAGATTTCCAAAATATTGCTCTTAGGTTTGAAATTTTGTGAGAATAACCTTTTCCCCTGGCATTTTGGTGCTCTTTCTTCAAGTCAAAAGCAGAAGCACGGAGGGCTCTAAACGAGAGGGAGATTTCCAGCAAAATGGGAGTCAAATGGGAACTTTCTAAAAGGCTCGGTTTGATACAAGTTTGGTGGTGCAACGGGTAGAACTAGCTTGTTCTCTACGGAACTCTGTCCTAACTGGGTCTGAGTGTGTGTACTGGTCCATATCCCATCAGCGAGGATGGCATGCAGGGTTCAGTCCTGCCTGTCTGCAGAGGTCCTGTAGAGGCAGCCTCCTTCTGCACAGAGAGAGCAGCTGTTAACAGCTCCGTTGAGGTCTGAGCTTCAGAGAGTTAACTCACAGCTCAGCTCTGAATTTGACCCTGTGAACTAACACAGCAGCATCTTTCAAACCCTTCTAGTATCTCTTTGATGAAAATGTTTTAAAACAAGATACCAGAACAAAAGTATGGTAAAAACTAAGTGGTTTGTGGAGAGTTTTGTCTACCCCTGCAAAGCAAGAAACTCTAAGCAAATATTTACAGTCTGATCATTAGGAGTTTAGACACAAACCTACTAGACCTATTTACAGTCCGCTCCTTAGGAGTTTAGATACACACTAATATCAGCACTCAAGAATTAGTCACTCTTCCTTTTCCCATTATGCAATGGATTCAAGAGAAGAGTTTTCTTCTCTGATGTTTGCTGTGGGAAAGGCATATTTAACCATGGAGGGTAACTTGGTCAGAGATGCAGAGGTCCCACCAAGGAGGTCCAACCTCACTAGCATCCTAGGCAGTGTTATGTGAACAGCCTGAATCCTTCAAAGTAAGCGTCTGGCTGTGGCAGGACATCCACAAACCCCAGCAAGATGCCTTGGTTCCCTTTTTATGGGGTTATTTCTTGAAGGTGGTTGAATTGAGAGTGGTTTGACAGCAGAAGAAACCAGTCGGAGGCCTTCCACATGGACACCAGCTCTGTCCAAGCCTCTGCTTTCCATGTCACCTGTGCATGCACCAAATGCTCACAGCTGCCCACTCTCCAGGCTGCTCAATTTCTATAAAAAAAAAACCAAAAAACCAAAAAGCAAGCAAACCAGAAGCCACAGGCAGGCTCTGTCTGCCTCTGTCCCAGAAACCAGCACCATATATCACACCTCTTACTTCACTCCTGCACACGCGTTCACCGCTTCACATTAACCACTGCAGATTTTGCATGTGTTCACCACTCGCACGTTGGGAAAAAGCCTTTGGGAAACACAGCTTTATAATAGGAAACGTTCTGAAATACGGCTATGAAAATAGTTGCCTTTTTTTTTGTTTTCCTTGCAGCGTTATTTATATCGATCTTTAACAAGGCAAAAAGCTTCTACAGGAATCACTCCACTACAGGAAAAGGACAAAGAAGAGTGAGCTTGAAATGCAGCCCGAGCAGGTGCGGGTTGCCCTCCCGAGTGCTGTTTCCCTTCTTCCCAGCTCTGTTTTCCTTCAACACAGCTGGCAGGCCATTTTCTTAGCATAGCTGGAAAGTGAGGACGCCGTGGTCTGAAGCAGGATAATTTTGGGCATCAATGAGTTAAGAATTAGTTAATATTAGTTAAAGTAAGCGGCGCTATTAGTTTTACCTTTCCAAAATGTGATAATAAAACAATAATGTAAGTCACCAATTCCTGGCTTTTCTCCAGTATTCTGAAGTTTTGTTATGATTTACTGGACACGACAATGTCAGGCAAAACTATTATCTTTCAGATGGCTGTTTATCTCAAGCCTGGTCTCCAGACCTGGCTTTTTTTTCAAGTCATGCAGCTTTATCTTGAATTCACAGAGATTGACCTGTCTGACTCCTGCTAGAATATGCTATGGTTACTTTCCAAACTATACACAAATACATACATAAAAAGCAAAGAAGCAGCATATGGTGACGCCAGAATTTTAGTTAAACTTTGTGTTGGGGCAAGTTTTGATTTTATTTTATTTTTAATGTCTCTGGTGGAATGAAACCGGTGGTACACAATAGCATGCCTACATCAAAACGTTGGCAGATATATTGAGTGATAACATTTTAATCTCTGATTCCACTGACATAAACTCCAGCGTGAATCTCCTTCTCCTCTTGTTACTCATTAAAATTTCCACTTTTCCTTCTTGTTTTGTTGTTGTTGTTTGTTTTTTTTTTTTTAATTTGGGATTTGAACCTATTGCATTAAATGAAATGAGACATCAGTAAGATTAACTTCAGGCCCCACTGTATTAAAGGTGGGGTAATTGCAGTGTGAAATTACTTTACACAAGGTGGGTAATTACAGTGTGTGGATCCAGGCCTGGTTTAGATCTGAGTTCAGATGTCTAACTGAAGAGGACTCATAGCTAGGTCTGAAAATGTTTATTGGAGGCTATCTGGCTCCCAATCTTTCGACCAGATCTGACTACTTGGCTAGCGTGCTTTCTCCTTCCCACTGCAGTGGCCCAATAAACCCTTTCTGTCCATCACACGTTGTTATTTCGTCACGCAGGTTATCACAGCGTTGGCTGTTCAGTAAAAAAACGTCACCCCACAGGCTATAGCATGGGAGCACACCATTTTGGAAGAGCATTGTGTAGAGAAATTATGTTTTGCATTCTGTGGTATAATTGCTGAGATATAAACATTTCCATTGTTAAACAAAAAGCTGCTATTAATCAGGAGAGCACTTAAAATACTGGGTTCATGTTATTATTGGATGCTCAGCCTATGGAGGGGATTTTTTCATTACTTGTTAAGTATTGATTTACTCTACCAAAGGGTTGCCTCTGCTTCCTGGAGCTCAGAGGAACCTCTTCTGTTTCCAGAACCAGAACCGCAACATCAAATGGGCACCAGAGGGCAATAACCCACTGGATTTCTTCCTGCTTTGTTGCAACATCTCAGCAAACTTCTCTCTTCAGCCTCAGCCTAAAGCCCTACCTTTCCATCTCCTTTGATGTACCCCAGTAGCACACATATGCAAAAAAAATGAGCTATTGCAAAAGTGCAATTATGTTATGGGTACTGAGGGCATGTCTTTGGCCATGATAACCTAATTGTCTCATTCTTGACAGTGTAAATGTGGAGCAGGATGCTGAAAGGGCATCTACTTTGGGTTTATATTCACAACACTACTACTGAACTAGGAATTATCCCAGAGAAGATCTTGTGCTGTCTCCGTGTTACACTCACATGCAGAAGAACCATGCCGAGTACGAACCTTGAATACGTATGATAATCTCTTCTTCTTAAGCTCACAGCTGATTTCTCCTCAGAGAGCTAAAATAAAGACAATGCTGATGAGTTTTTAACTTGTTCCTCTAAGAGAGATGTCAAACCATGCTCAGCAGTTTGGAGGGAGCAGAGGGTTCCCACAGCAGTGAGAGGCATAGCCCAGGAGCTGACCATAGGTACATCTGTTGTTGGTGTTGCTCTCCTCAAGAACACGTGTTCTTCCCCAGCTCCTTCGGCAGGGCTTCCACTGACTGGCCAGTGAATGAGGAAATAGTCAACCTGCAGCCACATTAACCAGTCATTTGTCCCACCATCCGTATTAAGCAGGAAATGTGATGGAAAATGGCAATGCCATTGCCCATTTTTCTCACCAGGCTCCTGTAGCTTGAAAGATGCAAGTCATTAGATGCCCCAGACTGAGGCTGAAGGCAGGATGTGAAACTTTTTTGTCTCCTTAGCTACTTTGTCTGAGGCAAAGTTAAAACCATTGTTTCTTTGATAGAGTGAGGAAGCCACGTCTAGGCTATACATACTCATGCCTGTATATATTTGCGATTGGTGAAGAGCTTAACCACGGAGCTTGTGGGTAGCGTCCTGGGTACCGACAGAGGTTGGGCACTTGCTGTATTATCTCCTGGGTTTTTTCGTGCAATACCTATGTTTTCTCTTGGAAAAAGTGTACTGGATGTGTCACATAGCATATTTCATTTCTTCTTTTAAGCCATCACCTTTTGAATAGCAACAGCTGCAGAGGTTTTATTCGTGATCTGAGTGAAATCCCAGTAGCCTCACCCTTTTGGTCTGTTTCTAAAACTCAGGGAACAGGAATCTCTACAGAGGGCAGGGGCCGACTGCATTTTCTTCATTTTACTGTTAGCAAAAACTAGCGACAAGGCTACCCCTCCTGTGCGTGCGAACTGCTGTGATGAGCTGTAGCTGCTCTCCTCCAGCAGCAGAGACCAGAAGAAAGGCTGGTGACCAAACCTGTCCTAGAGAACCGGCTTTGCCAGGTGTAGGCATTTTCCACCTGGAAAAGGTGGAAATAAGGTATGTTTTGACTAAAAGGTTTGGGGTGTTTGGGAAGCAGCTTGTACCGTAGCTGCTGAGGAACAGCAGACATCTTTTGTGGCTTTTGTATAGGACTAACGGTTTGATCCTGGTTCTGGAGCTGAAAGGAGCTGGACAGGGCTTTGGCAGAGAACCTTTTCCCTAAGGTGCTGGAGGAAGCCTGAATATATTACACTAAAACCAGCAGTAGATTCAAGACAAAGTATTGTAATGGTGGTGGGAAGGAATCGTAAAGAGATTGTTACAATTTCCGTTGAGGCAGTCTTCCTTCAGTTCTTGAGCCCCGATGCCAGGGCTGGTTGTCAGCCTGTCACGCTTGCATTGAGTGGTTTCTGGAGAATGACACCAAGCGTTGCCTCTAGAAATGGAAAGGAGCCAGAAACGGTATCTTTACACAGCTTGCTGTAAAATAGTACCCGTGGATTCTAAATGCAAAGCAGGAAAATGCAAATACTTGCCAGGCAATTAGGTCGGAGTTAAAAGTTCCCCTCTGTTGTCATTACAAAGATAATTTTCTCTAGCTTTCAGTGAAGTCTCTGCTACCAACCTAGCAGTTTCCTGGCTTGCCTGTAAGATGCAAATGGCTGCCCCTGAACTCTTGTCTGACTACCTGGGGTTGGATATCATGCTGCTGTGTGCCTTTGCGAGACAGTTGCCCCAGATTTGCAATCGTGTTTAGCTTTGAACGCTGCGCTCCTGATCACAAGGTTCGGGGGGCATTCCTACTTCTGCTCCTTGAAGGACATTAAAATCTGACCAGTTTACCCACAGAAAAACACCCCTGGCTGAACTGCATTCGGTGTGTCTTATTCTATTTTTCATTTTTTTAAAACTACGCTTCTCTAAACCAGCCAACATCATCTGGGAACGGCTGCAAACACCAACATTTTTTAATTATATGCGCACATAATAGTGAACAAAGATTTGTCAGTGATCCTCCCGTTGGCACATCTCTGCTCAAAAGAAACGTCTGTCTTTTAACCATACCCCTCTAAGCCTTTCTTTTATGAGGCATCCTGTTATGCAAGACCTTGGCTGCGATCCAAACCATATTGGGCCCCTTTTAAGCATCCCTTTTACAACCTATCCTTTACAGTAACACACCAGTCCCTTGTTTCCCAACAACAACTTTCTGTACAGAAAGCTTTCAGCCCCAAAGAAGCCTTTAGACTCAGCAGTTGTGTGATTTTCACCATAAATAACAGCTCTTATTAATCAGCAGCATTAATCTATAAAGGCATTATTCCAAAAACTAGCAGCTTTTCAGAATTTGCTGAGAATGTTACAAGAACAGTAACACCTAGAAAATCCTTTGGATGTAATTAGTGTTGCATTTCTTTTCGGTTGTAATGTTCAGCGCTGTTAAGATACTCGCTCTCAGACTTCACTTTGGTTGACCTAGAGGACACAGCGTGCATATCAGCCATCTACTGATCTCCAGAGAAATTCTCCTGAACTAATCACTGAGCCTGTTATGGTGGTTTTGGTTGTTTTTTTTTTTTTCCACAAAGACTTAAGTACTGAGAATGTGGAGATCTCGATATCCTTTTACACACCCTCCTCACGCTGCCATCTGGTTAACAAGCCACTACCCAGGAAAATAACTCGTCTGTCTGTAGGTCTCCATGAAGAAGGCAAAGAGAAAAGATTTCTGAATGAAATTCAAAATCAGATCATTACTTAGGATAAGAAGGAAATCAGAAAAAAAATGGCACCACCCAAGACCCAAATCTCTTGCTGTAGATGGAAATGTAAAATTCAGCAGCTTAGTTAAGAAACATTTCTGTCCTGTAGACAGAACACCAACCTGTTCATTACAGAGCGGCCCAACTCTAAATAGCGTGAATGAGTTTTAAACTGTTAATATTTTGATTTTTCAAGTCTTTAATTTAATTTTGCAAGCATAATGCAGTAATAGGTACATATGGATGCTTTCCAAGGGAAATTACGGTTGCTGTCTTGCAAATTATGACTCAAACACAGGCCTGGAGGAGAGGGTATTTTGGCAGGACAGTAAAATATCACTGGAGGTTTTCATTATCATGAAGTATAAAGGTCAGATGAGCAGATTTTATGCCTGGGCTGGTAAATTTTCAGGCCAATTTGAAAGCTGAATTACAGTACCTAGTAGAGAAATTGCTTATTGTACCATACTAGCCACAGTCCCTAGTGGGAGTTTGGAGGAGTCTGTGTTTGAAAGACTGGGAAATAAACTGTAATGGATTATTAGCAGCAAATGTGTTACAGTGACAAGCAGAATGGCAATCTGCTACCATGTTCTTGATCCTGTGACACACACCAAAAAAATCCTTTTATTTTACTGTTATTACAGTTACACTGGTGTAATTTAGAGATGGTGGGTTGGATGGAAAAGGGGAATCAGAATCCAAACCTGACATTCCTGCTGCATACATGGACACCTATAGAAGTAGGTTATGAATCACATTGATGCATGTATGCCTTTGCTGTATCTTCAGTATTGTCCAGACCAGAACATCTCTTAGGTTTGCTTTTTCTCGCTGACCTTAGAGCCTGGTCTCTCCATACACTCACCCAAAGGCAGCTGGTGAAGAGGAACCTCCACTATCTTTAAAATCCACATCTTGCTGCTAAGTCCAGTCAGGGTCATTGATTCTGCTTTTGGGATAGCCTCCGAAGAGCAACACCCAGAGATCTGTGTAACGAAACAGATTAGGCACTGCTTGTACCTGCATTGCACAGCTTCAGGACTTCTCCAGCGGTTCTCTCCAGATTCTCTCTCCAGCCTCACCAACAATGTGAAGTTTCATTAATTTGTGAGTCTAGCCTGGTCTGGCTAATGTATTTGGGAAGAGTTTTCAAGTTGGATTACCAAATATATTTTTGGAAGGGAGTGGGAAGGGCATTTTTCCTATTAGTTCTTCACCTGAGGCTATCATTGTACAAACATGGTTGGAAAAAAACAAGACTAAGCGAATACATGACTTCAGCAGGGCTTTAATTCCTTTGCTGTCAGGTATTAATTTAAGCCGCAACTAAAACAATGGGCTGTTGGGCGCCATTGGAGCAGCCGAAAGCCTGGTGCACATGACTTTTCCACTGGAATGCTTTCAAGGTCCTTTTCCTCTTCCTATCCTAGCTGCGAAACCTTTATGCAAACGGTCTTAGTCACAATTAGATTACATCAAAGAATGTTTGTCTTGGTTTCAAGCCTGCTTGGGCTAAAACCAAGATAAATTGCAAATTGGCTAAAACCACCAACAAACACCCACTTTTTCTGGTCATTACAGATGAGGAATGTACAGTGCCTTTAGGTCTTTTATTTCCACCGCCCTATCCTGTCCTTAGTCAGCAATTTGTTAGGTAATTGGAAAACAAAGTTCAATAGACTGTCTCAGAGTGGGTGGGGATTTTTTCTTTCCCCTTTTGGCTTTTGTGCGTCACAGAGTACTTACAAAGGAATCAACTCACAACCGGAGCTGTGTAAATGCAGCCACATGTGAAGCACAAAGAGAGAAGGCAACCCTCAGTTCATAATCCTCGAAGACAAGTAAAACTTAATATGACAAATGACAAGGGAAGGCAACCCTTTCCTGCCTCCTCCTCTCCCTCCACAGTCACAAACAAGGAAAATAAAGAGGTACCGAGCGATCTTGTCCTCCTCCCTTGCTAATGTAAAGCTGCTGCCCTCAAAATTGTCTATAGGCTAGAAAATGTAGATAAGGGATAATTTCAGCAGCCACTAAAATAGAGATGGACACACCACAACACAGCACAGCAAAGCTCCAGGTGGGAGCCCCTCAAGGTGGCTGAGAGTGGGGTTAAATGCCCTGCAACTGGCCAAGCAGCAATGCGAAGAATAGCTTTACGTTAACACAACTGGTTTTTGCAGGCCTTGCCATGAGATAGGTAGTGAAGTTGGGAGCCAGGACTGACTTTGCACCCCATAGACTGGAAATGAAAAGTCGCTGCAGGTGTAAATGAAGTTTGTGTTTCCGGAGGCTGAAAGGGGCCGTGCGATCTCATGGTGTTAGGGTTGTGCTGTTCAGCTCTCAGCACCGTGCCAATTTTGCTATGTAAGTTTTAAATCTGTGTAGCTCAGTAGACACTCATGGAGTTATTCTGGACTTATACCATTACTTTTTAATAGAAGTGGCCAGAAAAAATAAATAAGATGCATGAAAATATTTGAAAGTACAAAAATACTCTTGGCCAGATATTCACCATGAGGAATATTTACTCGTTGACATTTACATTGGCCAATCAGCCCAAAATAGACTGTTTTCCCAGAAAACAATTCCATGAAGGCACATTTTTGGAGACATTTGTTTCAGACTCTTTCCCTTAAGTATTCTTGCCAGAGCTCAAGGTGGCTGCCATGGCTGCTAACACAGTGCTGAAATCTCTGTCATTTAATCATGGGATGGCATAAAGGCTGCACAGAAAATTTTAACAGCTGGAAGTTCAGGATGTCAGACAGTAGTTTCAGCTGTGCACTGCCACATGCAGCCGATTAATATACTCCTCTGGAATGCAGAACAACCATAATTATCACTTAGTCCAAACTGAATGAGAAAAGCGTGGCTGATGGTCAGCTTCCCAGGTATCTGCAACTGTCTGCTTCCCCACCTTCCCTTTCCAAGCAGTCTTGACCTCAGGTCCATGTCCTTCACGCCAGAAGTTCCCCTGGGTTTTGATTTTTCACCCACTGCCATTCTTTTAATAGCAGCAAGATTATTCTAAAGAATAATGCAATCCTCTGCAGTTAGAGCAGAGGCATGAAAACTGGTCCCTGAGCTCAGATGGAAGTTACAGTTTTAAATGCAAAATAAAGAGATCCAGCTTTTAGCCGATAAATGCGTTACTACATTTTCATCTTGCATGAATGGTAACTGATAAGCTAAAGGTCACTTTGGGCCATTTCATGGTGGATTTTTTCTAAGAGGTTCTGGTTTACTTGGTGAGGTGATGCTGAGTTCAGCGAGGTAGAAAATGGCTCACACTGCTCCGAGGAGTAACTCTTCCAGTAGCCTTGCTGATATTGGTCTATGGCATGGCTAGGTCTGGAACGGTAACAAGAACTGCAAAGTGATGTTTTCATCTTCACAGTCACTGAAGCTGTCACCAGAAACCAACCAAAAATGCAATATATCAAAAAATCTCCCAAAACACGTTTTGAACAAATCAATGAAATACAATTCCGTCAGATTCGCTAGACATATGAGTAGCTTACAATGAGCGTTGAATTAATCTGTATTGTCCCCTTCAGACCTGGCTGTTCAACATGCAGCACAATGTGCCCTGGTGTCTTGGCCACCTCCAGCTGTGCAGGGGGCACGGTGGCAAAAGAAACCTGACTGAGGACACCTTGTGCCCAAATCTCAACCAGAAAAGAGTCATTAGGGGGGTTTGGTGCTGCACCTGGATTGGGGAACTGTCTCCCAGGTGTGAAAACACAGATGTAGACTAGGGTATCATGGATACGTCTACTTGATGTGCTATAAAAGTTAGGTACAGGCTGATAGGTAACCAATCCCAGTGCATTATTTTCTTATGGAAGGAAAGGTTTCCAAATTAATTCACTGCCTTCCACAGACTTTGAAGGCCCTCATGATTTACTAACCACATAGGCATTTTCTCCAAAAGCTTGAAGTCCTAGAAAAAGCAAAGTATCACTCTAAAAAATACCACTGACATTAAAGAAAACAATCGTTGCTGTTATGAAGTGTTCTGTTTCTAAGGAGGTTGGCAAATGCTGCTACCCTGATGCTTTGGTAATGAAGTAGAAATTAAGATTTTTAAAAAAATATGGGTGGTTGGGGGTGAGTTGTGTCTCTGTGTCAAATTGGGATCTGATTTCAGGCCTGATTTTCAGAAATGCTGAGAAATGCCTCTCTGAAAAACAAGCCGTCTAACACTGTTGAAAATCTCAGTCAGAGTTCAGATCCAAACATAGTTACAAATTTCAGGAGTGATTAAGTTAGTGGCCTGGTTTTTATCCTTCACAATTATCGTGATGACTTATGAGGCTGGATCTGGTTCCAGATTTCCCGAAAGTGTGTGACAGTTTTGATCTGGCATGTCCTAAGGCCATGTGCCCATTTAAATTACTTACTTGACTGAAAAGTGTGGATTAAAATAACATACTAGCTTTTAAAGAAAAAGGCATCGGCAAGCTACTGGAGCCTATGTACATATACAATTGCCAACCAGCAAAATGTTTTCAGGCTCACAGACAAGGCAATCTGAAGGGTTCATTATGATCATTGCGTCAGATATTTTACAGAGCTCTCCAGAGTGAAATGTTTTCACATTATTTTCTGCATGGGACCCATAGCTTCTGTTGCACAAATGTTTTCTGATGGCAACATGTCATCAAGTGATTTGGGGCCAGAACAGGCATCCTGTGGACAAAGAGTTTATGGCTCTCTGTTGTGTCCTGACTACACTTACTTTCTAGGTGCCATACAGAATCATAGAATGGTTTAGGTTGGAAGGGACCTTAAAGATCATCGAGTTCCAACCCCCTGCCATGGGCAGGGACACCTCCCACTAGACCAGGTTGCTCAAAGGCCCATCCAGCCTGGCCTTGAACATAGCAGGGTATGCTTTCCTGTCCCCTGTCTGCAGCACACAGCAGTCTCGTTCTGCGATCATACGCTTATTTGGGGTGAAAGACAAATGAATGCATGCCTGCTATTAATTAACATTATCAGACGCTAATGGATCATGCCATTGATCTCATCTGATAGAACAGCTCGAGTCAGGTGGCATTCCCCCATTTTGCAACCATTTGACCAACCTGGTTAAGGCTGGTGGGTCATGGGAAGGCTGTAGGTGGTTGGGTCTCCTGCATACAGCAAGGCCAGCTGGTCATCCCTCCTTTTCCTCCCTGTGACTGACTCTGGGAGTTTCTGGATGTTACTCTTGCCTGGAAATGCCTTGATGGGGACAAAACAAACTCTCTTTGTTCTCTCTTTAGGGCATAATCCAAAGCTTACTGCAGCAGCAAAGTTTCTTCTCATCTTTACATTAGTCAAGGGTTAAACTACATGTATAAACCCCAAGCTGTTTGCAGTCTTTCTGTGATAGTGTGCTACCTCTGGGATGTCCCTGCCTGCAGAGACAAAACCAGCCTCAATAAGAGATGGATACGCTCAGTAAGACAAAGAAAACAAAACAGATCTACTGAACATAGGACACATCATATCAGAGAGAAAAGCAAAAGCCAGAAAATAATTCTGTTCAAAATGTCAAACTAAAAAATTTCAGAAACATCATACTTTTAGTGTTCCCAATTTCCCCCTCCCCGTGAAACAGACCAATGAACCAACCACGTCTTCCAAGGAAGAAATGTTGCCGTGGATTAAGTTTTGAGGAAAGGATTTTTGGCAGAGCTGAAAATTAAATTCAGAGTATGCGACTACATTCCAATTTAAGCATGGAGCACAGTCAGGGAGCTACCTGGATGGTCCAGAACAATGAGCAGTGATTCAGCGTTGTGTTTGAGGACATTGTGGGAGAACTCTGCATTATTTGTTTTTGTAAAGAAACATTAGTGCTTCTTACATACATCCAATAGCATTTGTTGTTGGAAATAGAATGAACTCTACCTGGGAGTGTTTGCAGGACTCCTGGGTCTTCTATATCCTGCAAGTGTGACCTGCATGATGTTTAACCCAAGTGCAACCCAGGAAGGAGAAGAGAATGATCCAAGCACTTTCCCTCCCACCTCTGCATTACATCCAGCAAGGCCGTAAGAGCAGCAAAACAGGCAGCTGCTCTTAATACTACACTGAACGGTCCCATCAGAAAGGGAGAGGTGATGGGGAAATGCCAATCAGCGGTGCCTGTAGAAAGGCATCAAGATTGAATTCCTGGCAGAGTTGGGCTGTTTTTATAATTTTCTTGCAGGTTGCCAGGGGTTTTGTTTGTTGTCCTTCTTTTTTTTTTTTTTTTTAAGACAGTGCGCACATTCCTCTTATTATTTTTTTTTTCCTCTCCCTCACTTCCCTGCACACTCACGTGTCGCTGCACAATTTTTCTGCCTTGCTTGGTGGTGTGATGGGGAGGGAAGGTGCGGGGGGCAGACGAGTCACCGCTCGTGACCCGACAGTGTGGCAGCCGTTGCGGCTAGCAGGGAGCAGAGGGACGGTTCTCAACGGAGCCATTGCCGAAGTCGGTTTTAATCAATTTAATTGTTAACGTTCAGGGGAGAGAGGGAGGAAGCAGACCACAGACTAACATGGTGGGGTTAATGGAAAGAGAAGTGATAAAATATAACCTTACAGCCTGCTGTGCAGCAAGTCTCTGAGAGATTAGAAAGTTATCAAGCGAGAGAACAATTAAACTGATTTGTAATTAACTCTGCAGAGAGTAAAACCAGCAGAGTTAATGGGAGGCAAAACACCACTTGCTTGGTTTGTCCCTAAAAAATGTTTTGGTCCCTAACTCTTTTCCTCTGTGCCTCTTAGCAATCCCGAAGAGCTGGAAAGGGGGTCTGGGGTGAGCTTGTCCCCTGTGCCGGCGGGTGCTGGTGCTGCCGGGCGTGCTGCAAGCCGGTGGCAGCGCTCGGCCGCCGGCTGCATCCCAGCGTTGACGAGGAACTGCGGGGCAAGGGAGGCAATTATCCCTGATGCTTTAGGCAGCTGCATAAATACTTGCCGTCGGCCCGGTAGGCGTGCGGTCACAGCCGGGGGGCGAGGGCAGGGAGGAGGCGGCGAGCCCCTGCCCCACACCGGTGTGGGCGTCCTTGCTCTGAGCAGCCGCCGTGCAGAGGTGGGCTGGACAAACGGCAAAGCCCTGTTAGTGACCCAGCACGGGCTGTGTGACATGGGCAGTGTAACACGGGTGGATGGCCGGCAGCTGCCGAGGATGGCTGTCCTTGCGGGTGCCTTGGAAAGGCTCCTTGCTGCTCCCGTGTCTTCGTGGTCATGTTCCCCAGGGCTCACACTCGTGGCTGAGTTTGTCGCAGCAGCAACGTCCTGCTTGCCTGTGAAAACATTCGTTTCTGTGGCTTAATGTAGACGTGAGAATAACCCCGCGCAGAGAGCAATGACTTCTCTTGGAGGAGATCTGTGTTCCAGGACGAACCCTGGCTTACTTTAACTCAGCTCTCATCCATGCCGAAAATCCCCTAACTCAGGGCTACCAGTGCATTTAACTAAGCCAGTCATCCTGTCTTTGGTTATAAACTAAAACATCACTCACAGCCTGTTTACTTTGCAGCGTGGATATAACCTAACCCCCCTAAATGCTACCAGTGTGTTCCTGCCTTGCCGTAATTAGCGGGGTGAAGTCACTGCAACCACGAGGCGGCTCTGCGGCGTGACTCTTCTCCCCGGGGCACGCACCACGTGTGTGGTGCTAACCACCACGACCGTCTGCGGGGAAGATGTGCCATTAATTTCAAGCTTCCCACTTATCTCTGTGCTTGTGGTGATATGCAGATGGCTCACACGTCTACTTGGGCCACAGAGGTGGAGGAAAGTCCCCAGGCCGGGGGGACAGGAGGGAGAGACGGTCTCCGATTCAGATGGGCAACAGAGAAACCTGCCTAACCCAGAGCTTTGCCCAGCAGCCCTCTATTTCTGCAGGTTGCATGCCCGTGCTTTGCTGCCTTTTGGGGCACGGTGTGTTTTTTAGTTACAGTTTCTTGCTCTAAAGCTGCAAGTAGGCTAAGAAAATACAGGGTGAAGCTTTTTTTTCCTTTTTGCGGTAATAATGTGACATGGAAGGAAGCAAGGGAAGAAACAAAGGAGAAGAGAGGGAACTAAGGGGACAGTTAAAATAAATACAGAGAGGAAGGGGGAAGTTAATGAACTTGCTCTGTCTAATAAACAGTTTCCTTCTCTCCCCGCTGTGAATGCTGTTGTGTCACCAGCCCACGTTGGTGACATTTTCCCGGTGCTCCCTGCCCAGGCCACAGAGGAGCAAGGTCCATCCACCTCATACCACTCAAGCGATGGAGTCGGGGCTTTCTCCCTGCCTCAGTAATGCCGGAGGCAGAGGGGTTACCTTGAGGAGGGAGCGGGGAAGCCGGTCTCTGCGGCCCAGACAAACCCCAGTCTCTTTTCTCAGTGTGCCAACAGGGACGGCAATTAATGCCAAGGGGGGTGGTGGCTTTAATGATGTGGACACCTGTTCTCCGAGAAATGGCCTCAGCTCTATTTGGCACGAGTCGCTGCCGAGGCTCCTCAGCCACAAATTGCTTTTCCATAAAGGCAAAGCAGCTTTGTTTATAAACTGCTGTAGATAGGCTGGAGTTTTCATGATGAGAGCACAGAAGCAACAGTCATTACAGCCGTATAAATGAGTTTATTTATTCAGCGAGAGCACATCTGCCAGGCTGTCGTGAGGTAATCTGCTGCCGCTACAGCCCACAATTAATGGCTGCTGGGGGACAAACGAGACGAGCGACCGACTCGCCTGCGGGGAAGGGAGAGCTCCACTGGCTTTGCAGGGAACCCCGTGCCTCCTGCCCCGGCACTGGTCCCCCCACTGTGGTGAGGGTCTCCCCAGGGACTGCCCAAGGGGATGGGGTGGCAGACGTGGCCCCGACCTTAATTCGGGCACGCAGGGCAGGATCTTGCTTGAAAGAGTAAGGGGCAGGGAATGCAGCAGCCGTAGCGGCTCCACCCCAAAATGAGCAGCCCGAAGGGTAGGGCTGTCCCTGCTTATGCTGCTGGATGCTAAAAGAAGTAAGAATAAATCTGGGCTGGAAACAGAGGGTGGATTCAAGACTCAGATTTCAGATCCAGACCGTAAAAATGGTATCCTTCAGGGGCTGTTTGGATCCAGAGCTCTGACTTGATTCACCAAAAAAGTTGGAACCGTTTCTTGACTCTGCATCAGTTTCTCTGTTCAGATTTTGGGATGGGGGCGAGTGCAAAAGAGGTGTTAATCCAAGAGTTTGGTTTGGACTCTTGCTCAGCGGGAAACAAATACCCTGCCTGTGGCACAGCTCCTGCGGGCAAGTTGCAGGAGATTAGTCGGCTGTCATGCATTTGACCCAATGAGGCCTGAAGAATTTGCTTGCAATGCCACTAAACTGGTCAAATGCTGAAACATGAAGGACAGATGGAAATAACTGTAAAATGCTGTAACCTGGCATGCCACCAACACTTCACACCTTTCATACCGACTGCCAGCAGTAGCAGAAAAAGGCCTTAACAGGAAAAGGGGAAACTTAGAAGACGACCTCAGTTACAGGAGGCAACGCTGAGTGAAGTTGTGAGTTTTCCCACACGTCCGGGTCTATAATCTTTCGAGTGGCTGGAGAAACATAGCAAAATAAGAGGATGTCACACGCAAAGACCAGGCGAAATCCCCCCGTCCTTTCCCTTCCACCTCCAGGGTGAGGCAGACGTGACTGGCAGGCCCAGCTGATACTGCTGCTGCTTGTCTGGTCCCATCCAATGGCCCTGACAGATGTTTTAATCTACTGTTTGAAGAATGACTTCTGCACAGCTCTGCTGTTCAAACATCTGTTTCTGTTTAGATAGACAGAGGCATTTCAAACTGCACTGGCCATGCCACACACTGGGAATTGTTTAAACGGCAACCCAAGTTGCTTACATTACTCAGTTACAGCATGAGGAGGATTTACTGCAGCAAACCTTGACATATTTTTAAGCCCTGTAAAACAGATCATTCATGAAAAGGGAACAGTTTTGCTTCCTAAATACATCCCTTTTAAAAAGGGGGTATTTACAGTTATAAACCCATAAAGGGATCTCTGAGAAGCCAGGGCTTTTCTACTTCCATCCCTGCTCCCATGTCAAGGGAAGAAATGCTTGTTTAATCATGATTTCACTGTCCTTGGGTTTCCTAGCTTTTGTAGTTGAGTGTGTGTGTGTTTTTGCTGTACCACCTCTTGCCCTGCTGTTGTCAACACCCTCTGATTACTGCTACTCCAAACAGCCCATGACACATTGCATGTCAGAAGGTTTCTGTGCTGAGCTTCCCCGTTTCTCAGTGGAGAGGAAAAAGAAGTAGCTAAATTTCAGATGACAATGGTATCATTAAGCCAGTAAAATTTAAAGGGCTTTCTGCATTCCTGGGTTTTGTGTACCTACCATCCTACCCTTGATATTAAAGAAGATGCTCTCCTCTTCCTCGGACTTGCTCAGTTGTTCAAGCCTTGAACTACAAAGCACCTGCCAAGAATGGATTTTCAGCCGGTCAATAATCGCTGTATATCACATGTAAGGAATATCCTGATTGCTAACCATCAAGTGGGAGCTGCCATCATCCAGGCCTTTGCCTGCATTCTTGTAACAGGTGGAGCACTTCGTTAATGCATTTGGCTGATTTTCAATGGTGAAATATTCCCCCGGGGTTCTGGTTTTAAAAATAGCAGAAATCGGAGCTTTGTCTACAAAGTGATAGAAGGAGCACAGTGTGAGCTTTTGCCTCTTTTGTCCTACTGGGAATTACGAGGATAAAACCACATGCTGAAGGATCATGCTGCCTGTTTTCTTTAGCATCCTTCTCTGTGACTTCTCAGATTTGTGAGCCGAGGAGCTGAGGTAGAAGTGTCCCGGCTTAGCTTTTCTTTTCCAGTTGCCATCTTCCTTTACCAAGCACCTCTCAAAATCAAACATACGGCAATACTTTTGTCTTTATACACAGTTTCTATTCTCTATGAACAAAAGAATAGGTTAAAAGGAAGTCCTTACATAAACATGAACACGCTGGTTCGCGGCTGTCTGTCTTTCTATGCACGAATGGTATTTCTGTGCTATGCAATACTCAAGGGATTCATTTTCCTTTATGGGTTTGGCTATATGGCTCAGCTTCATCAAAGCCCTTAACTGCTTGTGTAACTCTAAGCCTGTAAATAATCCCAAACTGGATGAACAGCTCACCTTCTTTAAATTAGACGTGTTCGAAAACGCTCCTCGTTTGGGTCCTGCAGTAATTAGCCTGGAAGCAGCGAATAGCCAGTTGCATTGAGCTGAACTTTTCTTTCAAAGAAGTGCCAAAAACAATTGAAAGAGCCTAATGATATTTCCTGAGATCCACCTGTTGCTCAGTTTCCCTTCAATTAAGCGACAAAGGGGAGGTGCGGGAACTGCTTCTTGTTATAAACACGAATTAGAATTCGGACAAATGAAGCTGGGAAGAGAAAGGCGAAGGCAAGGCGAAACAATGAGAGAAAAGCCGTCTCCGCTTTATCACGGGCTGGCCATGCGCGGGGGTGCTCAGGAAGAGGCACATTCCGATGCAGCACGAAGGCTGGAAGAACAATGCGGTCCTTCCTCAATAAGGCATTTCAACAGGCTAAATGATCCCTCTGGAGATTATATGGAAGTGAAATACATCAAAATAGGAAAGGAGGAAGAAACACATTTCTGCCTTGATGAGGCACAGCCCACGTTTTGCTGAGACACGACAATGGACTTCTAGTAAAAACACCAAGCAGTAGATGAAGGTTTTTTGAGGGGTAATTGCCGGCTTGTGCTCTGTGCTGTGTGAATGTGCCTTGGGGGCAACAAGTTTTTGGCCAGCTGTCTCTGCTCCGGCTGCACCCCTGGCTGCCCCCATGTCCTTTTCCTCCATCCTGCAGTTCCTTGACAGCGCTCCCTTCTCTCTGCCTTATTCTGGGTGTCTTTGACATCTATGATCAAAACATGGGTTTAAGGAGCTGCATTGGAGCTATTACTTTAATGCCTGTAGACACAAAGCAGAAGAGGAGATGGCATTCATTAGTCTTCAGGAATTATCCAGCACCCAGGAGCACCTGCACAGTGTCTGGGCCTCAAAGTCACCCCTTCTATGGAGTCACTGCTCTGTTAAGGAGTGGCCATGCCTCTTCTCACCACACATTCGTCCCCATGGCATAAGTACCATGGTGCCTCTCAGGCAATTATGCCAACCTGCCAGGGCAACCGGGGAACCAGGTATTTACTGAAGATTTCTAGTGGGGGTTGAGGCCCTGTTTCAGCAAGGATGTGCCCCGGGGCTGGCCCGCTGACTGTCTGTCCTGCCTGTGATCGAGGACTATGGTTATGGAGGTGCTCCTCGGCCATCCCTCTGGTGAGCCAGGATGAGTCTCTTCTGGTTTGCGGCCCTTGCTTTGCTATGGGGTGGCCTTGGGTGAGGTGTCCAGCTCTGTTCTTAAACCTCATAGAGAAAGGGACCTCTTGCTGTCTTCCCCATTGTCACATGGGATATCCCAAGGCCCCTCTGAGTCAGGATGGATTTTGCAGGTATGCTTCATTGAGAAGCATCATGAATGCATCCTGAATCGCAGGACACCCGTGTCTGCAGAACGGCACAGGTTGCTCTACATTCCCCACCCCAGGGTGCCTCATGCAGCGTGCTCTCATCCCTCAGCACATCCTCGTCTACTCTGGAAGGAAACCCAGGCATATGCTTCCTCCCACCTGGTGCCTGAGGGACCACTCCCGTGGTGCACACCAAAAGCACGTTAGTCCCACAGTGTCAACACAGCCTGGATAAGCCATTCTGACACCTGTCCAAAGGTGTTACTTAGGGCATATTTCATACCCCATGATCATACGACTTCCAGACCCAGGTGACATATAGGCACTGTTATGAAAAATCACCAGAGACTGGTGGAAAGACCACTTATGACCTTTGTCTGGGAACCTATGACAACACCTGTTAGTGGTCTCCTTGAGAAGCTCACCTACTCCTATGAGTTTTTTAACTTCAGATTATCCACGTACTGTTTAAAATATCCTTTCCTTCTTTCCAGGGATAACATTGTCCTACACTGGGAGACACCACAGCCAGGTACTTTCCCAACAGATCACGTAAGAGCAAGTAAACCACTCTCCAGAAGGAGGCTATTCTGCTTTCAATTAAGTTAATTTGCAATGAGATTACACTGGCACCTATACTTGTGAAGCATTCAGCATTATTTAGCAGATGTCTTTCCTGGTGATGTCCATTTAGGCAACTTTATTCCTACTTTAACATGAAATAAGTTGCTGTCTAGGTGAACATTCAGTCAGAAGGAAAAGAGAAAAACCCAACCCCGTGTTGAAAAGCACTAAGGAGCATGCAGGCCAGTGTAATTTGAGTATATCCATATGGGGCTCGGCTGGGGTGGGTATGGAGGTGACAGAGGCCTGGTGGAGAGGGGCCACTGAGGTTACTGTGAACTGTGATAAAGCCACGTGGAACAAAATCTGCTAATAAACACAAGTCTGGCGTCACACTGCCCAGGGAGTAAGTTTTCCTTATGTACTATATTTGTGTATTTACATCCATTTGTGACTTCAGACTGCACAAAACCTGTTTGTAACACTCTCAGAGCCTGCTGGCGTTGTGTTTTCACAAGTCTGGACAGAATGGGCCAACTTCTACTCTGACCTTGGAGCAATTTGTAAAGTTCTTTCTTCAGAAGCAAAGCTTAATTTAAAAACTGTGGTTTCTTGTTGAAATGTTCTTCAGGGCAATTCCCTATTTTACATGAAGGTAGAAGAGCACAGAACTACTGCTACAGAAAAACAGATAAAGCTTCAGACTGGATAACATTCATAAGCATATGAAAAAATGCCTACATTTATAGAGAATATGAATACCTTTGACAAATGCTCATCGCTTTAACTCTCATGTTTGGGGTCTTTTTGTGTACACATGTACTAATAGCATTTTGCTTAGGGAGAAAAAGCATCTGAGATAGATAGTTCATTCTGCCAACCATTCCCTGAATGATTTATATAATATTAGCATGTGATTAGGAACTAAATGTCTTTAAAGTCACAGTGCAATAACTTCACTATTTTTTTTAACGTTGTATAATGCATGGCAGTGAATTGTGAGCACTGGACCGGGTTTGTCTGAGGCCTGATGCCAATTGTCCAGAATAAAGATCTTCTTGTAGACGTAACCTGTGTTTTCAGCAAGATATTCTGCTGACCTTTGCTTGGAAAGCAGTGCACATCTTTTGCCGAGATACATACACACATGTTTATACAGTGGCGTTATGGAAGATGTTTATCCTTACTGAGTGCTGGAGGCAAAGGAGAGGAGCTATCTCCTGGAGACAACATTAGGTCTGTGAGACGCATAGTCCTTCGTGGAGCCGGAGCAGGAAGAGCTTTGCTCACACAGTCTTAAATCCCAAATGTACTTGCAAAAGCCAAAAAGGTGTGTATGTCTGGGACTGGGGAAATGGGAACCTTCCAACCTTCCCATCTTACCTTGGCTCAGTTTGACATTATTTCTACCCAAGTAAAAGCAACAGCTGATTATATATAATAAAGATAAATGCTACATTGCAGTACTGTGTTTATTAAATCACTGCATTTGTAGGGGAGTTCCTTGGCATTGTTTGTCCATGATATAAATATTTTAAGTCTCTGTTGGTAAGTGAGGCTGGTGTGTGTATATTACATAGTGTACTCTCTTATCCGGTTAAGAAAAGCAACAGATGCAAATTGTCCAAACAAACATTTTGTTTCTCCCCACAGCTGGCCTGATTGTCATCATTCCTTCCAGCCTCAGGCTCCTTCTCTGCTCTGGGTTGAACACATCACTTTTACAGGTGTGGACTGCACTGGTGAGGGACAATCCGAGCTGCGCATTTCCCCCTTTCCCTGCTGTTCACATTGTCTCCTGCAAATTCAGCCCATCACTCCACCAGAAAGCCAAGGCTGCATCCACCTGCAGTCCTCCACTACAGCCCATTTTTCTTGCCCTGTCCACACCCAATAGAGAGCAGAGTTTATTTCCTTCCTCTTTGCAGCAGCCATGTACATATCTGCATTTATGTTATAGCATCTCCTCTTAGCCCTGCCCTTATTCTGAACAACCTCAGTTCTTTCAGCCTTCCCACACAGGTTATGTTTTTGAGTTCTCTCATCACTATTCCCTGGACTGTTTCCAGTTGGACCGCATCCCTCTGGAAGTGTGGTGCCCCAGCCTGGACACAGCGCTCCAGCTGAGACCTTCAAGCACAGAGGAGTTACTTTGCTTGCCTTATTATGTTCAGCACTGTCATTGTACTTCATATTTTACATTGCAAGAACACGGCAAAATTATCCACTACCAAGGGGAAAGCAGGCTTCCTCTGTGTCAGAAATGGCTGTTTCCTTACAGAAAGCCAAAAGAAGATCACACCAGTTGCATCTGAACTAAATTGTAGTGCTCTACTAAGGCTTACTTTAGGGTCCTGAGCGCTTCACAACTCTTAACAAGCCACTTTCTGATGAAACCAGGATGTGAGATTGGCAGTTGGGTCTTATCCTGCTCTACAGTGACCTGGTGGCATTTCTAAGTCCCTCCTCAGTTTAGGCAGAGGCACCAATGGTAAAGCTGAGAAGAAAAACCAAGGCTGCCAAAATGACTGGCAAGCTCAGCAGAGAGGAGGGAGATGGCTGTGGGCAGTGAATGGTGGGGTCGTAGAAGCTCCTGGCAAAGGACATCCTATTCCTGAAATGCACCAGAAAGAAATGGACTTGAGGAAAGGTAAATTCCACTCACCATCAAAACAAATGCCTAAAAAATGGTTATTTCTGATCTTGGCCACCATTGCACAGGAATGATCACAGGAAATAAACATGGTCGAGTGAGAGAAACCCCACACCAGAGACTGATGTAGGGTTCAGCAGCACTGACAGATCCCTGCTCTTCTACATCCCAGTTGCATGCAGGTCCATAGAAGAGATTTCATGTTGTCCAAAGAGGAAAAGATTACTGGGTCTGGATGAATTTAAGGGTCTGAATGAAATGCATGCAGGGACAGCCAACAAAAGTGGGACAGAGCCACATTCTTAATGGACCAGTAAGAAGAGTGAAAATAGATGATTGGCATGTAATACTGAAGAAAATCTTAGAGTGAGCATGCTCTGTGTTGAAGACAAAGCTAACACGGGAGCTGTAAGACCAGGAGTGTCCCAGGTGGACAGGAGCTGGGGGCTCAGGATCTCAGGTGCAAGTTCCCACAACCGGGTCAGCTCTTCATCTCAGAATCAGCTCCCGCAGCATCCCCAGCACTGCTGCATCCCCAGTGCATATGGTGTTGCTTCATTTTAACAGTGCTGTTTGTTTAACAAACTAACAGGCAACTGAAGTACTTTGGTGCAAAGATGAGGAAACCAACATTATTGAAACTGCAAAAACTGCAAAAGGTAGCTGCTTCTCTAGCTGCTGGAAACATATTTTCTCCTTCATGATCCAAGCAGTTAAGAATGCCCCTTATCAAAATTTAGAACTTTAATTGAACCATTTTTTCTGATCTTATGCTATCAGAAAGCAAATTATTTTGGTAAAAAGCCACATGTCATGCCTATGTGAAGTTATAAACCAGAGTTATTTCCTGTTGAAAGATATTCGGCAGTAGCTGCCACAGTTAGAAGCCCTGATGGATTCAAGAGTTGTCAAAGTGGCCCAAAATCACTTTACTTCATTCATTCTGATTTTCATAAAATAAATCCTGATGCACAGGAGAGACACTGATGTATTGGGAAATCTCTTCATGCTGCTTCCATATTAAAAATCTGAATTGGATAACCCAGTATGAGATAATGAAATGGTTCATATAAGATGCAAACAAGAGCTGAAACTTCATTACTGTCATTAACGCAATCAACATGTGCTGATAGGAGACAGGTTTTACCTAACTAGTCAACTTTTAGACATCAAAGTTTAGGTAGTCAACTAGGTATCTTTTAAGTAACCATTCAGATTTAACCAACAAGGGTGAAAGTGTTGATGAAATTAGTAATAAATTTCCTTCATTTTACGATGTCATTTTGACTGAAGAAATGACTACAGCGCACACTGATGGGTTTCAGTCTGATTCCTTTTTCAAGTTACCAGCTCATCATATTGTGAGGGGAAGCTTTACAGCCAGCAGGAGACCCCGCTTTGTTCCTTTGGCTAGGTTACAGTCTGCAAAACCCAGCTGGGGCATAGATGCTCAAACTTTTCTTCCTACCTCATGAGGACATCATAGCTGTATTTGGAATGTGCCTCTGAAGTTTTCTGACTAACAGCCTCCAAAGCTCATGCACCAACTGGCGTCACCAACCCGTCTTGAATCCTTTAAGGCAGCAGTGTGGACACGTAGTGACGGGTACCCTGTATGCACAGTAGTGCCTGCTAAACTACTGGGGCCACTATCCTAGAAACAAAGAATTAAAAAAACCAAAACAAACCGTAAAACTCTAGCAAAATTAGGATGCTGCACTGGTCACTCGTTCCCAGAGTATTTTGCAGCAGGTGCACTGTTCTGTAGATTAAGCAAAGTAGGGCTAAAAATCAACTTGAAAAGAAATATTTCCTTGGAAGGGGTAAATAAGCTAATCCATCACCTTACGCTTCCTTTTGAGAGTGACAAAAGCACCAGTCATTAATATCCCAGCACAAGATCACATGACAGCATCTCTACAGTAGGACTTACCATATGTATAATAACATGTTGTCATTTTTCAGCCCCTGCGGTAACCTGATGGCTTTTGTTACTCATGCTTTTGGCAGTGACTGTGCTTCCTCTGAATTTTTGCCATTAAAAAAGAGAGAAATAAATCAGAATGTGACATTAGAAGTAGAGAGGTACATGAGAAATGGATATTATGATGTTTCAATCATGCTCATCATCCCAACTATTAAAAGCGCTTTGGACATAGTGCCTACATTCAGCATTTGCTGAAGGGTGGCTTGTCGTGCAGAGCTTTGTAAACCATTCCTGCAGAAGGCTACACGACTGCATTGGTGAGAAGTGAGTGACCGCTTTGGGGAAAACCTCTATGAAACGTGTACCTGCGTGTTATCACTTTTGGCAGATTGTGCCGGACCCGAACACTGCACAACATTAATGCACAAGCTGGATCCACCACGAGCCGCAATAGCTGCACTATCTTAGCAATGCAAACAGTGCTAGGGCCCATTCCCTGGCCCCGAGGCCACCTAACGCAATGTAGCAAAGCCCATGCAGCTAAACTCTCTAATTGCCAAAAGCTGCCGCTTGCATCTGCGTTGCCTTTTGGGAATGGTCTGTGCCCCCCCTGCAAGCCCTGGGCTGTGCCCAGGAACTGTCTGTCGCTCCCGGCTGGACTGGTCCGACACCTTGCCAGGAGACACGCTGAATATTTATCAGTATGGGTGGTTGTGTTCCAGTGGACCCGCACCCCGAGTTGTTTAATCTAGTGGTATAGATGCAGCCAACAAATCCTAAACCCTGATTTAGATACTGTTGTGACTGGGCGGTGTTGGGTGTACACGGGGATGGAGAGCCCAGGAGGGAACGCAGCACTGGTCCTCAGGACCAGGCTGGCATGAGGCATCGCCCTGCCAGCCCTTCCCTGTGGGAAAGGCTGTGGGAGCAGATGCTAATTTAGATGAAATGCTAGCAAGGGAGAAAGAAAAACAGGGGAGGCTAGAAAGAGTGGGGAAAAGGTGGGCAGAGTGGGCAGTCTGGGGGAATGAGGATGAGAGGGGAGAGCAGAGAGGGCATCAAGACAAATCATCCCGTGTTGCTGGAGAGTGGTAGGGAAGCGGAACAACAAAGCCAAAGAGGACAAGTAACAATTCCACAGCACAAGGCCAGGAAACTTCAGGGTGGCAGTACCTGCTCCACCAGTTTCAAAGGCCTTTTGCAAAGGTCCTGCTCACTTTGACTTTTAGCGTGACCCAGTCAGAATTATGTTACTAGATCCATTTTCACAGGCTGCAGCTACTTTTTCACATTGTTTTCAGGCCAGGCTGCCATTGTACCAAGTCCCATGGAGGGGAGGCTGAAGGAGGAAAGGGTTGTAAGGCAGCACTGGGAAGTCAGCCCCATGTGTGGGAACATAGCTGCAGTGCTCTTGTTTAGTAAATCATTCTACAAAAAGTCAGTTTAGTCTTAGGATGACTGAGTTTTCTTGTGTTGTTTCTCAGTCCATGACACATTTCCTACTGATATCGCTGGTAAAACTGTTCTTTACTTGATAGAAAATATAATGTTTAACAAACACTCTGCGTTTTGTATATTCATTCCTGTTCTTCAGCTGATTTTATCCCCAGCCTAAGTTAAAAGAGATAGCTGAGTCTCAGTCCACAGCTGACATTTGGACATCCAGAGTGAATTCCCATATGCTGTTCTTGGCTGCCGGCATGACCCATGTGGAGAGTGCTGGCAGCGGGAGGCCAGCCCTTGCCCGTGGCACAGCGATGGAAGGTTTGCTCTCAACCTCACCTCCAGCAGGATTTGGCGTGGTGTAACGCTGTGGGCGTTTGCCAGAAGGCCAGAGGAGAGGTTTCCCATGTGCAGCTTGGTGGGCATGCGAGGGCAGTTCATCTCAGCTCTCAGCCGTCCAATATTTCACTTAAGCTCTTTAGGGCAGGGGCGGTCTCGCTGCACTGGTGCTGCACAGGAAAGCTCCACTCTTGAACAAGAACTCTAGCAGACAATATAATTAATATCTGTTATGCTTTACACTGTATATAATTTTTGCATACATTATGGTATTTCCTAGTACTTTAAATGTGTGCAAACACTGGTTGTGGAAGATTTACACCGTTTTTCACTTTGTCAGCTATATCAAGCCAGCCATGGTTTCTGCACTCATTTGAACACCTTCTTTATGTGTGTCATGTGGCATTCTTCAAGCTTTTAGATGAAAAAGCAAGATAGAGCAAAGGTACGATACGATCAGGCTTCTGCACAAAGCTGAAATTGTTGGAAATGTAAATAATCTGCTTCCAGTCTCATCCTCTGAGAAGTACCGGTATTACTCAATCAGGTTGTGTATGCTGGAAAGGTCTTAGAGAGAGTTTTATTCTGATTTGGGTCTCGCTGAGCTCTCTGCCTTGGGAAGGTTAAATACCATGCAGAAGTGCAGGGCTCCTCCTCAAAGGGAGGCGAGTGCTGTGTGCAACCACCGCTTTTCCTGTTCCTGGAACAGTTTAGCGATGGAGGTATCCAGTGTAGCAAGCAATGCGCATCTTACTGGGCATCTTCCAGGAATGACTGTTGTTCTCAGAGGATGGCTTATTAACAAGCAGAGAGCAGCCCAACAAATTTTGCATTCACATAAATCGACATAGGATTGTAACAGATGGGGTCTGTTTAGGTTTGGCTTTTTTTTTAACAGCACGAGGAAGGCTTCTCAACTAAACTGCATTAGATGATCCATCAGCAAGAGGGTTCAGTCGAAAGGACTGAAAGGGGGGGAAAAAAATCCCATTCATTTACAGCTACAGCCATCCAAGTTAAAGCCTCTCTCGCCTGACAGCAGCAAGTGGCAAACTTAGGGAAGCAATGGGTCATGGGAAAGGTCCCATTAGATCAGTGGGAGCACACACTAAACAAATACAGCCACATGGATGCACACATTTAAATACTGCCCAAGGGAATATGTGGACATATGTTCAGTGTGGCTGAGAGAGGCAGGCTCTAGGCCTCGAGAAAGCTATGTTTAAAAAAAAAAAAAAGAATTCCATCAATCAGTCCCTGGGCCCTGTGAAGTATGAAGATGAAAACTGCAAAGGAAACATGTGCTCGGCTCTCTCCACCAGCTGCCCCATTAAGCAGCGCTGCTCCGCAGTACTGCCCTGGAGACCCCACGACTTCAATTCCAGCCTGCCTTTAAGCCCAGATGAGAGAGAGAGAGAGGGAGGGTGGAGAAAAAGAAAGTATTAAAAAAATAGACTAACATAGTTTAGCTTTTTTCCATGACCCGTTTTTTTGCCAGTGTTAATGAAATCTACTTTTTATGTTGGTCTCTGTCCTTTCAAGGGAGCTGACTGAGGCTTATATGGTAATAGAAATGCTATTAGCACAGCAAAGCAGGGAAAAAAGAAAAGACAGGCACAAACTCGAACATGATAATCTGACTGTGCCAACTCAGCTGGTGCCAGCCGGGGCTTTGTGATGCCATCTGCAGCGACGCTGTCACTGGGGCATTTCCCTGCTTAGGAAAATAAGATCAAATCAAAGTAAAAGAAACGGGTCTTCGTCCTATAGCGCTGTGCCACTTGCAGATGTTAATTTAACAGTCGAGCGTGCTCCCTTGCTTCACATTGCTTGGGCACATTGCCCCGGTGTGTGCTCACAGCCTCCTCCAGGGTCTGCCCACGGGGCAGCCAGAGTGGGGTGGCCATGCCTGGCAGAGGAGTGAGGTGGTGGCTCTGCCCACGGGGCAGATAGGGTAGGGTGGCTGTGCCCGGGAGTGGAGGCATGGGGTGGCTTTGTCCACAGGTAGGTTCTGGCCTTAGCTGTGGGGTGTGGACCTTGCTCACTTCTATGACAAGGTGTCAGGGTGGCTTGGTTGGGAATAGTCCTAAACAACTGGGCCATCCAGTTCTGTATCCTCCCTGGTGCCTATAGAAAAGCCATAGAAAGGACCTGGGGCATTTCTGCATCTTTTTTTAGCAGTGGTTTCAAGGGAGGTGCCTTGCAGCCAGGAGGCCTTGTTCTTACCTAGCCTTGCTACCCAAACTGGGTTTGGTTTCTAAGCTTCTGCCGGGCAGGGGCGCCACCACTGCAGCAGGACTTGCAGGATGATGTCTGATGATGCGGGATGCCACCAGGCAGCCCCCAGAGAGTAAAGGGATGCTTTGAAGGCTGTCCTTTTGCTGAAGGGAACACCCGCTCCTATGTGCCTGGGGGTGTCTTCCCTAGGAAAAGGAGCACACTGCCCTCTCTTTCCAGACCAGCCTTCCTGATGGCTGTGCAGTATTTCTTTCAAGAGTCGTTCTCCACATCAGAGCAGAGTCTGGGTACAGGCGAAGCTGGCTCTTGGGACAGTGCAGCATCAGGAGCAGCAAAGTGACCACGGACCTGATGCCTCATTTGTCCCTGCCAGAGCCTGCTGGCCCTGCGGCAGCGCTGTAGGGATATTTCCTTTTTATGGCACGTAGGAGGAGAAAAACCTAACCTTAGGTGGATATCCTGCAACCCTTCAGACCCCTCAGAAAGTTGTGGGGAGCTATGTTGTAGGGGTTTTCCAACAGGCTCAGCCCACAGCATGCAATGTTGCCATGGGCACTGACAAAATTGCAGGGGACCTTTTCTTGCTGAGAGAACGTACTCTGTACTGTGGGATCATCAGATACAAAGGCCAGATTTCTAGCTTTACTAGCTAGGAGCTTGTAAGGGATATGGGAGGTAGGAAGGCATTTCCAATGACAGAAAAAAACCTAGACCACAGTGAGCGATGCAGTGTTTCCCCCTCCATGTGCTCAGTGCTCCCTGCCAAAGGGACCTCCACAAGCTCCCTCCTGGGAAGGGCAGCTGGGAGCTGGTTAGAGGGTGGGGAGGAGACACGTGTGGTAAGTGAGGTTTGGGCAGGTTAAAATTTGTCACTCAGCTTTATATTGATATCCCAAAAGATTTCCTCCCCTCCTTCCCCCACCTCAGCTACTTAGAGGCAGGGGACCTCCAGAAGCGCAGCCACCCCAGGGGCCTCATGCTGGAGGGACACAGAGAGAGACAGCACCGGTCCCTGCTACAGTGCTGGGTACCCATCTGCTCACTTTGGGAGGAGCCAAACCCCCAGCCGAAGGTTTCCCACCACTTGACATTTTCCTTCTGAAAGACAAGACCTTATATATTGAGAAGAAACACGAAGGTGTCCCCTAGACTGTAAGCTGGAATACGCAGCTCACCTCCGCTACGGACTTACCAAAAAAATTAAAATAAATAAATTAATTAAAATATATGTATCTATCTCAATATACGCTTAGAAAGCTGCTCACAGGTAATTATCACTCCCATTACACACACAAGAGCACTCCCCCCTCCCTCTCTCCCCATGCTCAGAGCCCTTCATGCACAACAAAGAGGGAGGCAGAAGCCTGCATTTTATGTCCCTTTTGACCTACAACATGGATCTGTTCCAATCTAGCAGGTAATTAAGTGATGAGGCATCTTTTTAATCCACATTTTACGTTCACAATCAGGTCTTTGGGGTATTGATATAATTAAATCATGTGATCCCCTATAATGAAATCCTTAATTAGGGAAAATATAATTAAACTGGGTTTCTTAAAAACTGAATGTCACAGCGCTTAAGTGTGTTTTTCTTTTAAACATGCATGGCATTTTCTTTTAAACATGCACAGCAATCAGGCTAAATCTCCTGCTGATGCTTTGCTCAATTTTCTGTTTAAAACGGCGTTATCTATATTTATAAGTTTAAATAGAACAAAAGGATTTGAAACTAATTTTTAAATACAGCTTTTAAAATTAGCTCTTAATGCAAGATTACCAGATTCCAGATATTTTACTTTGCAAAACAGGAAAAAACCTACCCAAGCTGAGACCTGTGTTTGGCAAATCCCATGCTCATAATGTTTAAGCTTTCAATCATGAAATAGTGAAAACGAGACATATTTTTGGCTTCTTTGTTTGATTTTTAACATTAAAACATTTCTTTATAAAAGTTGCCATCCAGAGAGCTGCTGGAGACCCTGAGAAGCTATTCCTTCCTCAGTCCCTTACTTCACGCCATAATATTATTCAGCAAGCTTTTTAGGTGGAGGCAGAGGGGAGGTGGCAGAAGGGGGGACTTGGCCCACATTTGGCTCTTCTCTGTCCACCCTGTAAGCTGCTACTTGTTAGAGTTTCAGGTTTTGGGGGGAGGGATGGCCTTTTTGTCCTCTGTTGGTACAACCCATGGCACAGCAGTGCCCCGCTTCGTACTTAAGCTTTGTGGTTTCTCAGATTGTGGGACCAGTGACATCCAGGCAGTATTGAGGGGCATCGGTCCCCGCTGCAAACCAGGTTTTTTGGTGGGTGCACACCTGATGCACACCAGATGTGCACTGGCAGGTGGGCACTGCGGAGTCCTGAGGAGGAGGTTTCAACAGGAGAGTAGAGAGACACCCCTTCATGCTACCTGACACATCCATCTTCCATACTTTCCTGAGAGGACAGTGGGAAGAGGTCCTGTTTTTTCCATTTATGCTAATACAGGGCAGATTGGTGACAAAAAGGCTTTGAGTGTTCCAGTTTCGCTAAAAGGATGAATAGCCTAAGCTGACGAGCGTCAGCATCTTCTAGTTGCTCGGGGCTGCAGGATTTGCTCTGGGTCCACTGGTGCCAGAGAGGGGTTTGGTGCCACCTAAGCCACAGGCAGACAAAAAGCCTGGTGGAGCCCTTCGCATCCTACCTTGGATGCCATCAGGCCTTTGCTGCCCGTCCCTCCTGTGGGGGCTCTGGGCTGGTGGTGACACCATGGCTCCCACTGAGTCAAGCAATGCATCTTCTGATGGTTTAGGCAGGAATGAAGAAGGAATGGAGAAGGCAGCAATACTAATGCCTTAGCTTGTGTCTGCAACTGGTGGAAAACAGCGTTTGAAATAAGAAATATAATTTTATGCTATGGTTGCGCAGAAAGCAAAGAAATTTTTCTGTGTCTCTATTGCGGCAAAGTCAGCAGTAGCACCTTTGGTAATGAAGGATATAAAAAATCTATTCCGTTTTAGTTTGATAGCCAGTGAAATGCACTCTCTTTTAAAATAATTTGTTTACAACTGCAAATGCTTTGCCGCTTCAAGGCAGTGTTTGCCTGGTTGTTTGGGTGCAAGTCAATCTGTTGAGAGGATAAACACCGCATCCTTAGATTGCCGTTGACATTCCCTGAGGAACTGAGTCTGTTAGAAGCTATTAATCAGCAATAGGTTTTCAGGGCCCGCATTATTCCCGACTCCTGAAGATAGAAAATATTTGCTTCGTTTCTGAAAATAAGTAACTTCTTGAGAGAGCACAAGCTTCTGACCAGTCTCCTGAAGGAAGCAGGTGGGTCCATGGTGATTGACGCTGACACTCCAAGCAACATTTGTATTTTAGGGTCCATTTTGCAGGAAAACATTAACATTTCTGAAAAATAACAAACTTCACAAAACGTGTGATTTTAGCTGAAATCACTTTCTGACTGAAAGTGGCAGTGAGCTTGGTATTGCATCTATGGCTTATCCACGTCACCCCTCTCCCACAGATGGGACACCTGGTTTTCCACTGACCTTGTGCAAAACTCCTGTACTCCACACGACCTGCTGTGTTCTTGGTCACTGTTAGTGTTTCTTAAAGTGTGTTTGCTAACAGGTGGTGTTGAAGCACACTCCTAACACCTAATCACCTTTTCAAGGTAGCTGTAGCGAGTCAGGTTTGCCAGCCATCTCTCTGAGCTTCAGCTTCTCCTCAACAAAGCAAATATATAACACTACCAATCTAAGATGCTTTCTCCTTAGTGTTTCAGTTCAGATCTGTAGTGCGATTCTGAAGTGAATATTGTGGTAGTGTCTGCTTACTGCGTTTCTGTTTGCACCAGAGAGATCCCGAATTATATTTCTTTTGTGCAAAACTAAGCCAGGAGACATGTTGCAAGAGCACAACCTAATTTACTCGTGCCATTAGTGGAATCATAGAATCAAAGAATAGTTTTGGTTGGATGAGACCTGCAAGATCATCAAGTCCAACCTTAGCACTGCCAAGTTACCACTAAATCACGTCCCTAAACGCCACATCTACCAGTCTTTTAAATACCTGCAGGGATGGTGACTCCACCACTTCCCCGGGCAGCCTGTTCCAATGCTTGACAACCCTTTTGGTGAAGAAATTTTTCCTAATATCCAATCTAAACCTCCCCTGGAGCAACTTGAGTCTGTTTCCTCTTGTCCTATGACTTGTGACTTGAGAGAAGAGACTGACCCCCACCTTGCCACAACCTCCTTTCAGGTAGCTGTAGAGAGCAATAAGGTTTCCCCTCAGCCTCCTTTCCTCCAGACTAAATAACCCCAGTTCCCTCAGCCGCTCCTCATAAGACTTGGTTGTGGGACTGGATGAGAGCTAGAGTCAAGAGAAACTCCAAAACCTGTGTACAGTAGAGGTCGGGTCCTCAGCACCATCTACCCTTGTCTGTTGGTGCACTTGAGGAGATGCCTCCGGGATTCCTGGGCAGGCTGAAACTGCAGCCAGTGCTTCCTCCCAGCCCTGAAACACCTTGCCATCTCTGCAGCAGGACAGCCTAGATGGGACGGGGCTGCCTCAGAATCTCCCGCAGTAATCACAGATGTGGCACAAGGTTTCCCAGGAACGGGGAGCGAGCCACACTTATGGGAGCTTGGCAGTATGTACCTAGAAAGCTTGAGCGAGGAAGGAGGAGGGCAAGCCCAGCATCATGGCGTAACCTTCTGCCTGGCAACTGCAGTACTTGCAGCTAAACCACTGTCAGCTGTGGTTTAGTCTCTGGACCACAGGGAAAAAAAAAATCTGTTGTGGTTCTATCCGCCTTTTACCACATTGCACCATGTCTGTGGTGCAGTATGAGAGAGAAAAGCAGCTCTTCTGCACTGGGAGATGCAGCTACCAGCGTGGAAACGGGCAGGTGGTGCCAGCCTTCCCTTAGCACTGGTTTTGACTGGAGGCAAACAGCACACAGCAACACGATGAGGAGAAAGCCAAGCGTTACAGGGCCAGCCCAGCCGCATGCTGCTGTGCGCACAGGACATGGGGGCTCCAGGACATGGGGTCGGGTCAGGGAGGAGCAGGAGAACTGGCACCCCACTGTAGTGCTACAGGGCAGCCAAGGCGCTCCACATCTTTCAGCTTCTGTGGTACTGAATGTCAGCAAGAGCTGGAAGCCATGGCCACAGGCCAGGCACGCAGCCCTTTCCATGTGGCAGCCCTGATTTGCCAGTAACACCAGAGCCCCGGTGGGTCATTGCTACTGGTGTCACTGGAAATCAGGATGCAAAATGCCGAGAGAAAAAGGAGGCGAGAGCCAGCTTGCTTGGATTCATATGATGAAAACTGGGTTCCTCCCATGATGATCTTGCTCTTGCCATGTTGTCTGCTGGAAGCAGAAAAGACAAAAAATTCCAGTGCACAGATTAGTTAAGGGGTAGCGCTGCTGATAATGTGCGGTGGTTCCAGCACACCTCAAACCGAGCAAGCCACGCAATGTCGCTTTTCAGAATTTTTCTCAGACAGTGAAAAAACCCCTCAACTGGTCAACACACTAGTCCTGTGACAGCCATTGAAAATACTTATTTCAAATGCTTCTGAGGTCTCAGCTGGGGTAGTGAGCCCGACTTTGGGCTCTGAAGGCAGATACTGGAAGGCAAGCCAAAAATATGAAGTTGAGAAACCACGAAAGGCTGCAGGGAGAGGACTGGGTCTGCCTTGCCAGGGAGGAGGGAGAGTAAAACAGGCTACAAGGAGAATCTCCCGGTGTACAAAGGCATGTTGTTTTAATGAATATGATCAGCTATTCCTCCTCTACTCTGGTGGTGTGACAAGGTTAACTCGTTATGAAGTAACAAAGGAGACATAAGTAATGCAGAGGGAAAACATAGTAATTAAAAAGCTATAACAGACTCTTTGCTTTGGTACAGTCATTGGTTACACCGATGGAGCAGGGCAGCTTGTGAGGCTGAAACCCTCCTTGCCGGTGTTTAAGCACAGGCTCAGGCAAACCCACGGTCTCAGGGGCGCAGAAGCGGTCCCCTGCCAGGAGCCCCGCTACCGGGGGTCCCAGGGGTCCTCCCAGCCACCTGTTCCTGTGGGTCTCTGTGAGAGAGATCTGGAAAGAAATAGGAAGTCTGTTTGTGTTTTTAGCGTAAGATTCTTGTTTTCCTGCTGATTAAGAAAGCAGCAGTCAGGAATGGTGGCAGTTATTAACAAATCGAATGAAAACTAACAGCAAAAGTTCACATACTTGGGTTATTGTTATTATTCATCAGAACTACATTTTAGTAAACAACGAGATTTACCATTTTTTTGTTGTCATGGAAAATGGCATTGAGACAGCCACCTTTGATAGATTATATATACCATCACGTATTAAGTTAAACTACTTTCATGCATACACTGTTATTTGTCTATCTTACTGTAATTGTTTGTGTTTAGCAAGAGGCAATTTGAAGGCTGTTTATCTTCAGCTCTGATTTGCAGCCTGAAAAGAAACAAAAAGGAAGCCTTCCCATGGCTTTATATCAGCTTAGAAAATCAAGTATAAAAGATAGTAAGTTAACTAAATGGTTCAGCATGTTTCTCTGCTCCATAAAGAGCATTTTTGCTGATGCGACCAAAGAGAAATTGTTCCAATGCTTCTCTCTGCATTCTACTTTCCTTAGAAAACAAGTTTGCCTCAACATTAGGGAAACATATTTTCATGCAGCAATACTGTTGACCATGGTTTTGCTAAGGTGCTCCACCTGCAGATGAATGTAGTGGCTGCTATATTTTTTTTTGTTTTTGTAAATAACATCGCTGTTAACAAATCATTTTTTTGCTGTTGACTGCTTTATGATTTCTGTCATTGCTGAGGAGGATTTTAAGCTTCATCACTTTTCAGATGTTTTACATGATTCTCCCAAAGTAAGAAAATCAACTTCATTGTCATTGTTGGATACATGTTGTGCTGATTTCAGCTTAATGAAACACCATGTCAGAGCAATGCTTGGACCGCATGCGAGTGTTTCACAACAACAGCATCCTCCACATCTTTTTTTTTCCCCAGACAGCATTGTCCATCTTTAGTACCATGAAATGAAAAGTGCATGAAACAAATGAAAAATGCATGAAACACCCAACGAGCTCAAACGAAGGTGACTCCTAACTTTAGCTTTTATGACACTGAATTGCTGCTGATGCGCACGGTTTACCCTGAGAGCATATTATCTCTCCAGATTGCTGTTTAAGAGCAGGCCCCAAACTGATGCTTCCATTGAATCAACACTTCTGACGTTTGAGCACAGTTTCTACACTTCACAAATTTTGTGCAAGGACGTGAACAGCCAAAGCGCTCCCAGCGCCGAGCGTCCCGTCGCACCCTCGAGCTTCTTCAGCAACTAGAGAATAACGGAAACTTTGCAAACTGTCAGCTCTTTGTTTGATAACTGTCATATGCTTCAGGAAGATTTATTGTCAATAGTTGTCATCTCAGGAGGAATGTTTAACAAGAATGTGTGTTTGTTTAGTAAAACTAATGAAGGTTTGAAAATTGAGCGCTCTCATAATACACAGCACGCACGTAGTCCCACAGGACCTCACCCACCAGATTTGCTTCTCTACACGTATGTCCCAAGCACAGCGCTCTCAAGTTTTATGAAGTTTTTTCTCAGGCCTTAATTTGATGCAACTAGCAGATATTTTTTTTTTAACAGTCCAGAAATTGCTTGCTTTACCATTCACTGCTACAGTGTCTGTGGCTTGAAATCATAATATCCACACTGTTCCGTTTCTTCAAACATTTGCTTCCAGCTCTTTACACTCTGTGTGATGCTCTTTAGTGGCTTCTCCACACGTTCCATTCTCACAAACCAGCTTCGCATTTAATTAAATGTACATCTTTTTTGCATCTAAACATCAGACTTTTATTGACAAGTTTGTTTTGGCAGGGAGGGAACATGGTGGAGGAAAGTTAATTACAAATTGCTTCTCAAGCCAAAAAAAAAAAAAAAAAGCCACCATAGTCCACCAGTGAGCCTTCTAGCAAAGAAAACCGGATGGGAAGGGGATTACTTCAATGCAAAGCACAGAAAAGCTTTATACTGGATAGTCTTTATACTTGTCTTTCTCCTGGAGTCCCCATAGCACAGTACACTCACTCATCTTTTCTTGCCAATAGTCTTCTCCTCTAAGCAGTGAGGAAACTTCAAGGAACTAAGCAGAGGGTATTATAGAGGATCACCCTCTCTGGCCATGGAGAAAAAAGAACACATTGTTTGAAAGCTTCAGAGGATACGTCCCTTTCTGTTCTCTCTTCTCCCATTTTCTAAGCACACCCTCTTTTCCACTGTGTTTCTTTTATCTTATACACTTTTCCACTCCAGGGAAGAAACACCAGTTAATTTGGTGGGCTCAGAGCTATCCCTGTCAAGAAAGCTGCCGCTGCACATCCCCAAAACATCTTCCAACACCCAAACAGCTCTACCTTTAAGCCCCACATTTTCTTCAAGAGCCCTGCAAATAACTCAGTTCTATTCCTTGGCAAGCTTGCAAGCTCTGGTCCCACATCCTCTGCCCTCCCATCTTATCTCCCTAAACCTTCATTACCCCATACGCTCCTCCAGCACACAGACTCTTTCCTTATTACTAGAGCCAACAACCTTGTGTTCTGCTGATTGCACGAAGATAATGTCACAGATAAAAACAAATCAATCTTTCTTTCAGCTGCAGCATTACCCTCCCCAACACAGAATCCTCTTTACTCCCCAGGACCAGGGAGCCCTCCTGTCCCCTATTTATCTGCACCTGTCCAATTAGCACCTCATTAAGAAACACACCTGCAGTGGCTTTACTTCCACCCACTGCACTGTAACCATTAACTCTCTATGGTACGCTACGTGAATAGCATCCTCCCCTTCAAAGCCAGTGAGACTTTTTCTTGCTGATTTTTGAGAATTAACTTAGTCTGAGACTCCCACTGTAATAAATACACTGTAACTCGAATTCACAGCTGAGTAACACTGGAAATTCATGCTGGTGTCAGCGAGGTGTCAATCAAGTGCTATGCGCTGTTTTGTGAGTTGTGTATATCGAGGACACAACCCATCCTAGTGCCATGTTGCTGGAAAGGGGGGAGTTACGCCATGTGGAGGACAAAGACACAGGCAACTCTAGGTAAAACAACATGAAGTTTCTTTTCCTTTGAATTATTTTCTACGAGACAGCACTATTTTAAATTCACAGTCAATTGGAAAGGACAACAGTCCTGTACAATTAATCTCACAGGCAAAAAATAATGAAGATAGTCTCTCTGTACTGCTAAGGACATGTAAGTAGAATTGTCTCTGATCTTTATTTCGTTTTATCTTTTTGCTGGTACAGCCTCTGAGAGGCAACAGCCAAGGGAATTTGTAACAGTAAAACCTGTGCCAGATCACATCACAGCTGACATCGTACCTCCAGCAGCGGCCTCCCACTAGATGCTCCAGGCAAAGACAACAACAGAAAGCTCCAACCCAAACCTTAGTCCCGGTGGGCAGTCCCTCATCCTTTAGCCACAAAAAATACCAGGATCACAAAGAAATCAAGGGCACCACTACATAAAACTGCATGAGGACTCAGTTGATTGAAATTCTTAATAAAACTCCTGGTGTCTTTCATGAAGCAGGCTTAGGCTAAGCTCCCAGAGAACTGAAGTGGGCTTCTCCTGCCTCTCAAGGCACTCATGGAGCACATATCACTCTTTCTAAGCTACCCGTGGGAGAAATTTCTTCTTGAACCTTCTAGCAATTGATCTGTGCCCTAAAGCAATTTCAACTTATTGTGCAGATAAGCACAGGATCGCCTGCTCCTCTTTTATTAGGATCTGTTCCCCCAAAATTAACTGTCTATTTGATTATTTTGCCCCCAATGTAGAGAATTTGGCAGGCTGACCATCACTGTATGAGCAAGCCTTTTCTTATTTTGGGCCTAAATTTTCTCTACATTTATTTAACATGATGTTATAATTTCCCCGAAAATATCTCCAAAAGGAATGAACTAGCCCTCTCTCCATATTTTGTAACTATTCCACAAATAGTTTTTGATAAATGAAACTGAAATAAGCTCAGGATTTTCATGGGTTTGTCTTCTGTTAAAATTGTTTTCTGATCAAATGTATTCATAGTTTATAATGCCAGGACCACCGTGATCATCCTGCCTGATCTCCTCTCTAACATGGGATGTAAAAGTCCTCTGAATCAAGTAAAGCATCTCTTTTTTTTTTTTTGGGGGGGGGGGGGGAAGGGGGGTGAGGAAATTTTTTTTTG